>JAQGAF010005175.1:0-12575 GCA_034687865.1 Kryphioiulus occultus | reverse complement strand
TTTTGGTGCTAAATAGCACCTTTAGATCATATTTCCTATAGGCAACCTTATTTCATGGGTGCTTATAAACACCTAAAAAGGCGTAGTATTTGCGACAAGTGAAGCACCTTGATTTTTTAGTGTAAGGGAGTCGATAAATTCTGGTGGTGAATTGGAAAACTACTTTGCTTGAGTGGAGTTGGTAAATGATTAATTTTCAATGAAGTTTGCGGTTACATAAAGTCGCGTAGGGGTATTCAAAGCGGAAGATGAATTCAGGTTGCCAAATCATTAAGTTGGTCAAGTTCTTCCAGCAAGGCATAATACATTTTATTAGTTGTTGTACAGAAAAAATCTAAACTGGGACTAGACAGCAGGCGTCATGGTTAGCTTCCAGGTCATCCTGGGTCAACGGTTCGACAGTGTCAAAGCAGCATTTGTGAGTGGTGGTGTCGAACACCTGAGAACCGAGGCAACAGGACAAGGTCGAATTCGTGTCCAGCAGTTCGTCCCCACAACAGAGCTGCTTCCGTGTGTCGAATAGCTTGCCACCGCAGACGTAGTAGTAGTAATCCTCCCGTTCGTAAAGCGTATTGTTGACGCAAACCTGGGTGGTGAAGTTGGTAATTGACCGGTCGCCGCAACACTGCATCCACTGTTCGCCACTGCCTTCTGGCTTCTGGACTACCTTGTCGTCCGCACAACAAACCTCCTTCCGAAAATCGAAAGTCGAAGCTCCGCAGCATGAAGTAGTTGATTCATTGCCTATGTCGTGAAGTGCTGATGCTACAACACCGCTCTGGTTGAAGCTGGTCTCACCCCACTTGATGCAACATAACTTGATCAAGTAATACAAAGGATTGATTAGTTGAAGTCATTTTTATTTCAATGAAGAAATGCATGACAAACCATAACAGGGTTCATGTCGTCAGGGAAATGAAATGTAGTCTGGGAAAGTCAGGGAACTTTGGACATTTTTCCAAGGAAGTCAGGGAAAGTCAGGTGGGAGTCAGGGAAAACTTTCAAAAAACTTTAAATTTCAATTTGTGATTTGTAAAGTTATTCCACATTGTAAAGTCCACATGTTATTTGTAAGGTGTTTTTATTTCAATGAAGAAATGCATGACAAACCATAACAGGGTTCATGCCGTCAAGGAAAGCCAGGGAAAGTCAGGTGGGAGTCGGGGAAAACTTTAAAAAAAATTTTAATTTCAATTTGTGACTGGAAATTTTTAATTTTCAATTCATTTTTTGCGAAAAACACCCTATAAAATACACCTAAACTGTAAAAAAAGTGCTTTACTTGTCACAAATACTACACCTTTTGGCGCTAACTAGCACATTTGATTAAAGGTTTAACGTTTTAGGAAACCTTATTTCATGGGTGCTAACAAACACCTAAAATGGTGCAGTATTTGCGACAAGTGAAGCACCTTTTTTAGAGAGTAGAATTCGTCATTTCCAGTAGTTTTTTTTTAAAAAGTTCGCATTAGTCGTTGCCTTTTACAGGAACGAGCCAAAATCCTCCGTAGTAATATATTTAAATTGAGGACAATTTCTTGGGTTGTTCAAGGAAACAGTTTGTCAAGTGTTCCTATATTGTACTGCAAATTTTACGACAAAGGAAAATGTAGCAGGGTCTATGTAAAATTCATCATTTAAGATCTGGTTTTTCTAAAAATTTCGCCTGCTTATATTAAATTCGTCATTTCTAAGAATGTCTTCAAAATTGCATTAGGACTACAATTTTTTTTACAAATTTCGCCTACGGCGTTCTCAAGTTAAAATTAACAGCCATGTAATTTTTTAGATTATTTTATGGTCTAGTTTTTGCAAAAGTTCTCAATTAAAAATATTTTATTAAAATTGTTGGAAAAAAATCAGATATATGCACGTGAAAAATTGAAAAATGTTACATACATGTAATTTATAGGGCAAAGTATGAAAAATAAGTTAATTTTACTTACATGTGATAGTTTTATTTGATAAGTCAGGGAAATTGATCAGGTTTGGTGGGAAAGTCAGGGAAATTGAGTTGCAAATTTTGGTATGAAATCAGCATAAGCATACCTTCTTTGCGCTGTCGTAGGGCACGCCATTGCAGCACGCTGCCCAGCTGTCTGCATCAATGTCCTCCGGCTTGGGCGTTATGGCGTCCCCGCAGCAGACATGCGACCGGAAGTCGAATGGCTCCAGATTGCAGCAGGCGGAAGTGTTGCTTGTCTTAACGCTGACCCGGAACTCCAGAACCCCTCGTATGTTGCCTACGTCATAGCCGTGCTTGGCACAGCAAATATGTGTCTCGCTGTTGTAGAGCTCTTGTTCTCCGCAGCAACCAACAACGTCGTTCTGCTCGGACAGACGACCGCCACAGCACTGTTGGCTGGAGGCATTGTACAGCTGACCATTGCAGCACCCGTAGAAGCCGTCTGGGTCCGGCTTGTCCAGGACTTTGCCGTTGCAGCACAACTGCTTGCGGCCATGGAAGATGGAAGACGTTTCCGTGACCTCGTTGTAGCAACAGCCGTAGTTGCTGGCAGTGTCACTCTGGGGGACTTCGTGGACCTGGTTAAGGGCGCAGCACAAGGATGTGGTGAAGTCGAAGGTGGTGGATCCGCAGCAGGACGAGGTCTCGGATTCGAGCTTGTCGCTAACTTTGCCGTTGCAGCATATTTGCGTGGTGCTGTTGTATGAGCTATGGGCTGAAGGAATAAAAAGGTGTAAATGCATGTAGGTGACCATCATGGGATGGGCAGTAGCATTTCAATATTTCTGATCTTCTTTGATATTGCTGGTGTTGTATGATAAGTTTGGTGAAACTGAGTTGTGGCGTAATTTTTTCCAAAAAAAATGATTCCTTAAAAGTTGCTCTGAATGGCTTGAAGCCCTCAAACCTTGGGAAAAGTTGATTAAACTTATAGGCCTAAATAACATTGAGAATCTTGGCTTTATCAATGCTGTTGGGTATTATTTTTGTTTGGAACATTGCTTTTTGCAGGGTTCATGCCGTTAGGGAAAGTCAGGGAAATGAAATGTGGTCAGGGAAATCTTGACATTTTGACCATTAAGTCACGGGAATTCCGATGGAAGATAGGGAAATTTGTTGTGGCACTACTATTTTGATTGGTCTAAGTGTATCATGAAAAGCATTAGAAAAACTGTATTTGTGATCTGCTTTTTCTAAAAATTTCGCCTACTGCTTTTTCGTTATCGATTCTCATAATTATCATTAATTTTCCTTATGAAAAATTCACCTAAAATGCAATATTTTTGTTAAAAAAAATTTCGCCTACGGCGTTCCCTCCAAAAAGTGTCTGGAAAGCCTGGAAAAGTCAGGGAAATTTAATTGAATATTTGGCTAGTCATGACAGAAATATATAGTTAATTGTAGTGTTGCAGTTAGTTAATTATAATTACAGGTGACATTTTTTATTTGAAAAGTCAGGGAAGTTAATCAGATTTTGTCAGGGAAAGTAAGGGAAATTGAGTTGCAAATTTTGGTATGAACCATGTTTTGACTACCAATGGCACGTGCTCAAGCCTTGACCAAAGCTATAAAATGTTCCCTTGACATTTGATTTCTGAAAACAGATTTCCTCAAAATGTTTCGTCAATCGCAGAAAGGAAACATGTTTGAAGAAATGCACTGTATCTGGGGCCTTTTTCCTCAAACTTGTTTTCTTGCTGGAAATGTGGAAACATTTTGAGAAAATCTGTTACATACCATGTTCCTTGGATTGACTCCTTGGTGTGGACAAAGCTTTTGGATCAGTCATTGTCCTGGTGCAAGAATTCTTAAGCATGGTCACTGATGTATCGAACTTTAAGGTTAAATTAAATTACTTCCATTGAAAATTTTAAGAACATTGACCCTAGACGAAGATCTAAGCTGTGTTCATGTCGAAACGATTAGAATCTCTGGCTACAGTTTATATTCTTAAGATCTACTTACATATACCTCTTGCAAGTTGGTTTGCAGTAAACAGCAAGGCCAGTGTCAAGACGTTGCTGATGAACGACATTTTCAGAAAGTGGTGACAGTTACTAAGTGCTGCTGAGGGAAAGTTCATATATGACTAGTCCATTGACATTCTTTTGACAACTAGGTCTATCTCGATTCCCCTCGTTCCCTTGTATACCTTGTCCTGGACCCCCTCTTGCACCTGTTCCCTTCTTGATACCAATCCCCCTTACCTGTTGACGTCAATCATATTTTGGGTGGATTTTCCACTGCCTAGAGCTATAGTTTTCCTAATGTTTAAAGAATATACCAACCATTAGTGACGTGGTCACATTGTCAGTATAATTGCGTTGACAAATAATAATAGCAGCAGATGTGGCAACATTTAACGGTAGTCATTTCAATATGTACATAATTGTGACGATGTTTTCGTCGAAATGATGATGAATTTTCTCTTGGAAGTGATGGCCAGTAGTCATGTTGTCTCACTGCATCGCGTCTATTTGGAATTTGGTTTACACAAGTTTAATATTGATTCGTCTGTTTTGTTTTATGTGTCATATGCGCTTCATCATTTACAGAGGACTAAATAGTTTTTTCTTGGATATCGGGAAATCCGTCAAGTAAGGACAATAGTCTCTGCCATGTACCGTTGTCTTGATCAATTTTTGATGCAATTGCCAAATACACAAGTGACGTCACAATACGCAATGTTGCGCTAGGTTGGTCTTCATACAGAACCAATTGATTCTAGTTTTGTGCTCATTTTGCTAAAAATGTGAAACATGCTCGCAAATTTGTTGAAATTTTTTTGGAATATTGATTTGCTTTCTTTTGCATCAACTAATTCTTGTGGACTTCTATAAAACAAGTAATTGGCAAATATCAGTTACTGCACACTGTATCTGACTGTATTTCAGCTACCATGATCAACTCCTACAGTCTTGGAAGTTTGGCATAAGTTTTCATTGTCATGATCATGATTTCATGGAATTCCTTATATTTTAAATTATGTTGACCCATTTTTCATTCCTCGGCATAAATTGATTTCGAATTAATTTTAACTCAGAACATTCTTATGAGTGATATTTTCCTTTCAGTTATTTCTACTGCTATCGATATAACATGAACTAATGAGACAACTTGTTGAATGTGACAGAAAGGACTTGCAATTGGGAAAATGAATCTGCAAATGTGGGGAGATTGAAGTATTACATTATCACTCAAATATGCTTATAACAACCAATGATGACTCATGCATTTAGCCAGTCCACACTGAGATCACCAGCTGAGTTTGAGATGTTGACATGCAGTACAACCCTTGTAGTTGGACACCTATATGTTGGAAACCGCATTATGTTGGACAGTTTTTCTCTGCACCAGACGTGTGCCATTGAATCAACTTTAGGGGCAACCCCTCTAACATTGACAATTCTGGAATGCACCAAATGTGTACGACGTAAGGGTTTCACTGTCCATGTACGTTCCATTTGTGCATTTCTCATAAGTCATTGATGAAACGACAGAAAAACTTGCTATGCATGTACGTGTTTAATATACTAAGTCATGGTCCATTTTATCAATTGCTGTATAGAAAAACTCCTAAACTCGGACAGCACAGCAGGCGTCATGATGGGCCTCAATGTCCTCCTTGGTCTTCGGTTCGACGGTGTTGAAGCAGCATTTGTGAGTTGTGGTGTCGAACACCTGAGAACCGAAGCAACAGGCCATGGTTGAGTTCTTGTCCAACAATTGGTCGCCACAGCAGAGCTGCTTCCTTGTGTCAAACAACTGCTCCCCACATACATAGTGGTTGAAATTCTCACGTTCATAAAGCATGTCTTTAACGCAAAACTGGGTGATGTTGGTGATTAGCCGGTCTCCGCAGCACCCCATCCTCCGGTCGCTACTGCCCTCTGGCTTTGGGACAATGTTGTCACCACAACAGACCTCCTTGCGGAAGTCGAAAGACAAGGCTCCGCAGCAGGAAGTCGTTCTGTCTTTGTTGATGTTGTGAACTGCTGATGCTACGATGCTGGTACGGTTGAAGCCAGTGTCACTCTTCTTGATGCAGCATAACTTGATAAAGCAAGGACATATTTTTATGCTGTTGGTGAATTGAAAGCAGCCAATACAGTGAAACCCTCTAATTGGATACCTCTTTTAAGTCGGCTAAAGAAATAACATTAGGGACAATCTCTCTTAGTGGGACACTTTGCAACTCGTGAGCTTACTGCTTCATGCACCACCGACTGGAAAAACCCTTTCGTGTCTGAAAAAATTCATTGCCACGTACATGTACATGTAGATGGGAATGGCAGATTGTGGAAAAATCTACTTTCCGTTCCCAGTTTGTTGGAGAAAACTGTGCGAAGGCATGTGGCCAGTGTGAAAAAGTGTAAAAATGTGACCGTGATAAATGTGATAAATTGGGTAAAAACGACTATGGAATTCCCCTGAGGAATTTTCCCCTCCATTCAGGTCCTTGATTTCATAAAAACGTACTAAAATTTGACTATTTTTTTTTTAAAATTGCCCTTATGGTGTTCCTTTATAGATTAATCTTTCTAAGAATCCTAAAAATATGTAAAAATTACTTCCCAGAAAATACCCTTAAAATCCATTTTTGATTGATTGTTTAAAAAAATCGCCTAGGGCGTTCTCATAGCTATTAATGTTTACTCCCATATAATTTTTTTTAGAAATGCAAGCTGAAATCGAGCATTTGTGGCCTAGATTAGGGACCGAGTTATAAGAGAAAATTCCAAGACATTAAAAATTCGCTAGAAAAAATGTCACGACCAAAACCTGGCTATAAGTCACATCGATCGATTCCTATTGACCAGTTCTAGCTATCTAACGACATCACATGACCTGCTTTTAATTATAGACCGAGTTATAAGAGAAAATTGAAAAAAATTTAAATTCAAAAAATCGAAAAATCCAAGACATTAAAAATTCCCTGGAAAAAATGTTACGACCAAAACTTGGCTATAAGTCACAACAATCGATTGCTATTGACCACCAGTTCTAGTTATCTAACGACATCACATGACATGCTTTTAATTATAGACCGAGTTATAAGAGAAAATTGAAAAACAAATTTAAAAATCAAAAAATCCTAGACATTATAAATTCGCTAGAAAAAATGTTACGACCAAAACCTGGCTATAAGTCACATCAATCGATTGTTATTGACCAGTTCTAGATATCTAACAACATCACATGACCTGCGTTTAATTAGGGACCGAGTTATAAGAAAACTTAAAAACCAATTTCAAAAATTCAAAGATCGAAAAATCCTAGACATTAAAAATTTGCTCGAAAAAATGTTACGACAAAAACCTGGCTATAAGTCACATCAATCGATTTCTATTGACCATTTCTAGCTGTCTAACAACATCACATGATTGATCGAGACTCTAGGTATCTACAAACAGTCTAACGTTGCATCTAACGGTGCGCAACTTTTTTGCACATTTTTTTTGTTTTGCCACACACTTTGGCGTGGGATGACAAGAAACATCTGAATCACGAGACACCTCATGTCCATTACAGGTTTTTTTCCACACTGGGCTATGGTGAGAACAACTACATGATTGAGAAATCTAATTTCCTTTACTGTATTTTGTTGTTGACAGTATCAAATTTTTGTAATCTTAGCAAACTCTCTTACTCGGACGCTTTTGTCCGACATAGAGGGGTTTCACTGTATTTTGAATAAATTCTCTGGTTTTGTAAAACAAACTTCAGCTACTTGTCCTCTCCAGACTTCAGTGCTGTCAGAATATCGAACTAACAAACTAAGTGCATAGCCTACCTTCTTTGCGCTGTCGTACGGCATGCCGTTGCAGCACTCATCCCATCTGTCCACGTCCATGTCCTCCGTCTTTGGCGTCACAACGTCACCACAGCAGACGTCTGACCGGAAGTCGTACTGCTCTAGGCCACAGCAGGTGGAAGTGTTGCTCTTCCTCACGCTGAGCCGAAGCTCCAGAACCCCTCGGACATTGCCACCGTCGTAGTTGCGCTTGGAACAGCAAAAGTGTGAATCACTGTTGAACAACTCTTGATCACCACAGCAATCGAGACCGTCTTTACGTTCAAACAGCTGACCTCTGCAACAGCCGTAGCGGGCTTCCGGGTCCGGCTTGTCCATGGCTGTGCCGCTGCAGCAAAGCTGGTTGCGGTAGTGAAAGATGGAAGATGTTGATGTGGCTTCGTTGTAGCAACAACCGTAGCTGCTTGCAGTGTCACCCATGGGGACCTCGAGAACCTGCCCATGGGGGCAGCACCGGGACGTGGTGTAGTCGAAGGCGGTGGACGCGCAACAGGACATGGTCTTGGAATCGGGGTTGTCGCTGACAGTGCCGTTGCAGCACATCTGCGTGGTGCTGTTGTAAGACTTATGGGCTGAGGGAGAAAAAATGGTATGAAGTCTTGAAGGCCATTTTTCCAAAAAGTTCCATCAGTTTAAAAAAGTGTTTTCGATATTAAAATTCATGTGGTGCTTTTTCTCGAAATTACCGAAAAGCCAGTATTTCAATAACGGTACCCCTACCACATGGAATTCATGTACTGATTGTTGGGTACTTAGTTGAGTTGAATTGAGTTTTTGATTGTTGAGTTGAATTGAGTTTTTGAAAAACGGCACTTGCAGAATTCTCTTAATTCTTGTTATTATTACTAAATATTTTGAGTTGTAGACAGAAATTTATTTGTGGTGTAGATTTTTTCCAAAATGTCCACCCCTAGCATATTTAAGGAAATTCATTTTTTCATAAGTGACCAGCATTTTCAAGGCATTAAGCCATTATTTCCATCAGATTTTCAAAAATGTCACCTACAACATTCTCTTGTTCTGTCTGAGTTGTGGACAGACATTCATTTGTGGTGCAGTTTTTTCCACAATTTTCGTCCGTAGCTTAGTAAGATGTTTTGAGGTGTTTTTAAGGCGACTGATTTTTTCCCAAAAGTGGGAAGCCTTTTAAAGATATTCTTAAGCCATTATTCCGTCAGATTTTCTTAAATTTTACCTTCAGCAGTCTTTTGGCTGATAATATTACTTAATATGTTTTCATATTATTTTGGGCAGAAATTCATTTGTTTTTTTTTCTTAAATTTTTGTCTGCGGTGTCCTTAATAATCCTATATTTTTTCATGAAAATGATGCGTGGTGAAATACGCCATTTGTGATAGTGTTGCCACAGGTCGCCAATGACGTTCCTGTATTGTAAGATTTATTGAAACAAATTGTTGATTGGAAGTATGGGATAGTTTTCTAAAAAAATCTATGTTTTCAAAAATTGTCCTGTCATTTACAAATTAATCAATATCAGCGTATAGTATTTTTTGGGGATTGTGGGCACCCCTCTGGAATTGAATCAAATTTAATTCAGAGCAAATTGACATCTTAAGTTGATAACTTTGCTATAACCATTACTGAGGAACTGTGTAGTTGAGTTATTGTACAAGTACTTACCTTTTGCAAGTTGTGTTACTACCAATATCATGGCCAGTACCAGAACGATACGTGTGAACAACATTTTCAAAATGTGGTATGCGAACAAGTATATATATATATGTATATAACTATTTCGTTGAAATGTGGCTAGTATATCAGGGCCTGCTTATATATCATATATCCGTGCTTGACCCATGATCTTGCCTACACCTGTCTAGTACTGTCAATTCTCCCTTGCCTTACAATTGACGTCAATCCTAGTTTAGTTGAATCCATCTCATAATGGGCAAAGTTAACACAGGTATAGGGATATGCTTTTAAATGAAACCCAGTTAATGATTGCTTACTAAAAATGCGTGTATATTTCCACTAGTATACAGTAGATGACAGTAATAGGAGATGTGATAACATTTATTGTTAGCCATTCCAATATGAACTCAATGGGACGGAAACGTGAGTCTGTTTGGGAACATTAGCTGTTTAAAATGCTGTTGACAGATACATTGACAGAGGACGTGTGATGTGCACGCCGAACAGGCTCCAGTCTGTTACACAACATCAACAGGTGAAGTCATAATCACAATGCACAAAATGTCGAACTGAGAGAAAATTTGAAAAGTTAGGTCAAAAATGATGGATATCTTTGTGCATGTATCAAACACGTGTAGGTGAACAATGTATGGTAGCTTTAATACCTGAAATTTGATATTGAAATTACATTGTTTTTAAAAATAGCAATAACAAAGGGTAACCGAAGAAAAAATACTGAAGCAAAAAAAAATGTTGTGAACTGAGAGAAAATTTGAAACAGGCAATTTTTTTCCAAACCTTTTTCTCAAAAGATGGCCTTATCATTGTTTGTGTCGTCATTTGGCTCACCCCATGCACATCCTCTGAGATGATGACATAATACTTGAACGTCTTCTGTACACAAGTCTCACACGGAATATTGTCGAAAATAAAAGAAACGGTATATGCCAAAACCATTAAAGATACCTATGATGGTGAATAGATGTGAATTTTGTGTATCTAACCAAGTCTCGACATGGTTCCTTGAAATTGGTGACATGTTCTCAGTATTACTCACATTGTACACACAAAACTGACATACCAAATATTTCGACCCATAGCTAAACACTTTTAAACTTAACTCCAAGGCACATGGGATCAAGGTTTCTACTGGTCCTGGAAGTAATGGAAGTCATGAACTGAAATTTAGAACATGGAAGTCATGAACTGAAATTCAGATCATGGAAGTCATGAACTGAAATTCAGATCATGGAAGTCATGAACTGAAATTCAGATCATGGAAGTCATGAAATGGACCCCGTATTGTAATAAGCATGGAAATGTTTTTGAAGCCATGAAAAAGTCATTGAAAGGTCATGAAATTTGCAATACCAAACCCAATAAACACCTTGGGGATGTTGTACCATGCTGTAGAACTGATAGGACGATATATTGGCAATGGTGGGAAATTCAAAAATATTTTTGAGAAGAGTTTAGCTCAATCATGTCCAATGTGCCTCTTGTTCCACTGTACCCCAGTCTCCCCTATTGATCAATATACTGGTATGTCATGAGACGTTTTATTTGTTGCGGTACGGAAAAACATGACAGCAGGCGTTATTTTTGGCCTCAATGTCCTCCTTGGTCAGCGGTTCGACAGAGTTTAAGCAGCACGCGTGAGTGGTGGTGTCGAACACATGAGTTCCAAGGCAACAGGACAAGGTCGAATTTTTGTCCAACACCCGGTCGCCGCAGCAGTCCTGCGTCCGGGTGTTGAACGGATGGCCACCACAGATGTAGTAGTTAAAATCTTCTCGTTGGTAAAGCTTGTCTTTGACGCAAACCTGCAGGGTGTTGGAGCTGATCATTGGCTGGTCGCCACAGCAAGCCAACCACTGCTCGCTAGTGCCTTTTGGCTTTTGGACTACCTTTTTGTAGTCACAACAGATCTCCTTGTGGTAGTCGTAAGATGCTGCTCCGCAGCAATCAGTTGTCTGGTACTTGTCGTAAAGGGCCATGGTACTACCGTTGTAACTCCACTTCTGACAGCATATCTGGATAAAGTAACAGCATAGTTATAGTGTTAATTGAAATGTAGCTGCACTACGGTATAT
Organism: Kryphioiulus occultus; assembly: GCA_034687865.1. NCBI lineage: Eukaryota > Metazoa > Arthropoda > Diplopoda > Julida > Julidae > Kryphioiulus > Kryphioiulus occultus. The sequence continues at coordinate 1,048 of JAQGAF010005175.1, read as the reverse complement.
GCCCTGCTCTCGCACATACTTTGTGAGAAAGTGGGCTTCTCCTAACGGCTCGTGGGCTGGCAGTTATTGGCTACTTGTATATTAGGATAGGCTAGGTTATGATGGACCCAAAAAAATTTACAGGATACATTTCCACAGCTAGGACTTGTGCCAACTATAGGTACTAGTTAAGGCACGTGGGATGCAGTACCATGCTGTGGAATTGAGAAGTTATAACTCACCGATGCCCCAATGTACCTCATGTTCCACTGTACCCCGTGTTTTGATGCACATTAGGAACAGGTAATATACCCTAGTTGGACAATCCTATAGGGTCCCCACTTTCTGGGTAGGTCAGGGATTGTTAGGGAATGTCAGGGTAAGAAACCGGGTCATGCCATTTTAGGGGAAAACTACGTGATCATGCAATTGGAACTGAGTTTTCTAGCATGGCATCACAACAGCATCGATCTAAATCACACGAAACCTCATGATGTCTACATGGACTTGAAATCAATTTCCACACTGGGTTGTAGCGAGAACTACTTCATGTTGAAGAAAATGCAATTTCGTTTACTGTAGTTCATGTTGTTAGTTGCATCAAGTTTTTTTTAAATCTTAGCAAACTAACTGGGACACCTTGTTGACTGGGAAACCTCTCTATGTCGGACGCAATTTGATGTCCGACATAGAGAGGTTTCACCATTGTAAACACCCAGTCAACCAAAACTTTAGCTCTAATATCGTTATCAAATGTGTTATTTGTAACCAGGGTAATCAGGCTAAGATTGCGTCATTCTCCACTAAACATGAACAATTGGTGAACTAGACCAAGGACATACCTTCTTTTTTTTGTCATAGGGCACGTCATCACAGCATTCACCCCAACTGTCTGCATCAATGTCCTCTGTCTTGGGCGTCACGCCGCTGCTGCAGCACACATCAAACCGGAAGTCGTACTGCTCCACACCACAGCAGGTGGAAGTGTTGCTCCACTTCTTGTTGATCCGGAACTCCGTTGGGGGGGGGGGGGGGGGGGGGGGGGGGGGGGGGGGGGGGGGGGGGGGGG
>JAQGAF010005174.1:0-12576 GCA_034687865.1 Kryphioiulus occultus | reverse complement strand
ATAATCGTGGTTAATAGCTCGTTCGATCGAATTCGATTTGTTGGTTTCCTGGAGATTGTAATTGAAATTTGAATGAAGTAAATCGCTAATAAAAAACTTATCAGTGAATATTGCCAATATTTCTATCAATCTGATACTAAAGTACGTACTGCTGAATAACTGGTAAGATACTTTTTTATTAATTTGCAAGTTTTAAAACACGTAGTATAAAGGAAAATTTCTTGCTGTGAGAATCTAACTATTAACCTGTCCGTCTTCACCTTAAGGGGGCGTTCAAGTTTTACGTCGTCAGGTGTGGGAATGAGGTATAAGACTGGCTTGAAGGGCCCTGAAAAAGTTTATCAAAGACTTTTCAGAAGAGGAACCAGTCGTCTTTTGCATACCATGATTGCCACCAGACGCTGAAATTAAATTTAACAATGATGATGGAGTGTAGATTACACCCCCCTACAACATGGCATTCACTTACTGATCATGGTAGAGCACCGAGTTGAGTTGAAATGAATTGAAAACTGCCGCGGGTCACCTCGAATCCTTGCTTGAAAGTCATTAAGAAGAGCGTCGTTCTTCAGCTACAAAGGTGGAAAATTCAAACACTCGTAAATTTATCTGGGTCTAAAAATCACTTCGAAAAATGACAGCAAAATCGGCCATATATTTATTAGTTTTAAAGTGAAATTTGCTGTTTTATTGTTTTCTACTTCCCCTACCTGCATTCGGAATGCATTCTGCTGCATTCCTAGTATCTCTTCCTATCCTTGCCCATTCTCGACCTTATTTTTAAATATCCCTATTAATCCCATTTCTTTCCTAAACTTTATTTTACTGTCCCCTATCCCCCCCCCCCTGTCTGCTAATTACTCTATTCTTCTCTTATGATCCCATTCCTTTCTATATTTCATTTTTAGTTTTACATCTATAGTACATCTCCCTTTGAGCTTAAAATTTCCTACTTTCCACTTCCCATTTCTGCAAACATTCATATTGTCTTCTACACTTGAGTGCAAAAAAATCGACTCACCTGCATGAATCGAGTGAAAATGTGTTTGTCTCAGAAACCAAATGTCGGATTTAAAATCGGAAAAATGTGTTCTGTAGACAATTAATTCCTCTTTATAATTCGCCTAATTTGCATAAAAATCCTCATGCATACTTGAGGCGCAAAATGTCGAACTTAAAGCAACCCAAATTTGCATTATTTATGACATATGCAATTATCTTGTACCGCTGTGGCTATAAAAGTGTTTCTGAATACAACTTGATTATCAGAGCTTAATGAACGCACATCCAGACATATTGTTAATTAATGGTTTCTCGATAAAATGACCGCTACACCAGAAGTAGCCGCACAAGTTGTACAGCTATTCTCCAGAGAAACTCAGCAGAAATCCTTTTCACACTAGGCGAATTATAAAGAGGAATAAATTGTCTACAAAACACATTTTTCCGATTTTAAATCCGACATTTGGTTTCTGAGAAAAACATTTTTTACTCGATTCTTGCAGGTGGCCCGAATTTTTTGCTCGTAAGTGTAGTTCACCTTGATTTAAAACCTAGTATTTTCTGATAAAAACATTCCAAATAATTGTTAGATAGATGGGGGTACTGCTTGGAAACTGCTTGTTCCAAAAATTCCTGTTCCTCTGTTGGACCACTTGTTATATATGTATAACACCGCACCTTTAAGTGGGTTTCATCTTTGCCAACACGACAAGAAACAACATGCATAGAGTGTCTACTAGGTTTTGTATAGCAATCCACGACTATTTCATGACATCAAAAACTGTCAATGCCCATGTCACCCTGTCACCAATAAATACCCATTTTCAGAAACATCCAATATACCACAGTGATGGTATGATTATTGGTCAAAAAACATTGCAGGCGAACATGGATAACAAATGCTGACAAATTGACAATCATCAATTTTAAACCAAATTTTATTTTATGAATTAATCAAAGGCAAAAATGCCATGACCATGATGTCAATTTCATGCCTTTCTATAACTTCCATGACGCGAATTTCACTGCAGACTTTATGACTTCCAAGACCGATATAACACGTTGTGTTATATGGGAGAGTGAAAATAGCTTTACAAAGCCCTGGGAAGAACAAGAATCACGAAGGGTTTGCAAGAAACGTACATGATATTTAATAATCGACCAATTAATTTAACCTTCGGATTCATTGCAGGTAACCGAAAGCGCTCCATTATTTGCTTGCACATTTCGTGGGGAGGGCTTCTACGCTGACAAAAGCAGTGGCTGCACGAAGTTCTACCGCTGCGTCAAGGGCAACCCCAACCCCATCAATTTCGACTGTGGCCCAGGTACCCTTTTCAACGACAAGATCAGCGCCTGCGACCATGCTGGAAATGTCCGTTGTTAGCAAACGAAGCCAAAGACCAAGGGACGACGAATTTATGCTTTCAAAAATTCCTTGAAGTTCAGAGGCCATCGGAGAAACTGCTAGGTACATGGTCAACCAATAAGACACTTTAAACTGCTAATTACTGTATGTGAATATTTGGAATACCTGTGCTGTGTGCTGTGAAAATGTGCAATATATAATATTACTGTATGTAAAGAAATTCAACACCGAAATAAACTACCATCAGTCTTAAAATGGCGCAATTCATTGTCGGTTTCTTTCACTATAGACTTTGTTCTACAGTACAGCAAGATGTCGACTAATCTAGGCTAAGATCAAACCTCATTTCCAGTAACGAAGAAGAGAGTAGGTCCACATGATTAGGCCGATATTTAACAGAGTATTGATAAATGTGATGCACTTACAGTATTTCAACTCCATTGTTCAAGTTGAATAAGGAAATGCGCATTTGCAAAATTCAACGTGCCTACCTTTGCAAATCTATTTCAATTTCCAAGAACAGCTTCGAATAACCTTGCTCCGCTCGTGATTCGTACAGCCGCACCCGAGTTAACATCACTTATTGTATAGTTTCCTCAGCTCTGAGTTTCCCGTACTTAAAAAACAACCCGTAAACTGTAAACAAGAACAGGGCTCAGTTCACTCCGAAGAACACAAGCGTTCTGGGCTTCTGACCAGAAATGCATAAAAGTGAAGCCAGATGGGAAATGAGCAGCCATATTGGAAGTCGCGCACCAACTAGAAAATGATGCCCATTAGCCGTGTACCACTACTTCCATTGTTTAATAGTTATCTATCTGCGAGTTATTTATAAAAAATAGTTAAAGATAACCTCAATTCAATACAACTGAGTACCCTAGGCAGGGAGGTGTAGACAATCAACCCAAGTTATGGCGGATTTTATTACTTAAATTGCAAAACAATGAAAGTACCGCTGGTGGCTTACGACTCTTATCAGTATGTTTTATTTCATGACAAAGTGAAATTATACGCCTTGGTAGGCAAATTTGCCAAAACTGATCTCCCAGAATTTAATTGTATCGAACAAATATATATACTTTGTGGATACAAATGACGGTACAAGTGGTATCATCCATAACTACAAGTGACAATGAGTTCATTAAAAGATATGAAAAATTATTGAATTACCTTTGGTGGAATTAAAAAATGTAAATTTTTGACCCACGTCACTTATTTGAAAAACGGTTCAAAAACCATGTTGATACAAAAAAAGTAATAGAAATATTGCCATTCTAAGTACACAAATTAATGTCAAACATGCTGCAGAATACCCATCACTTGCGCTACTTTGTAGCGGAGCTGAGGTCTTGTGAAACAGGTATACATTGGGAGGAAATGTTTACAATTAAAAGCATGCCATGTGGCTTTGTTAATTAGAGAAATCGTCTGTTAATTAGAACGCACCCCCTTGGGTCCTTGCATTCAACCAACGATATCATTCACATCCACTAAACGTCCACTAATCATCCACTAATTTGTTAATTAGATAGAATACACTCATTTCGCCCTTTGCATCCAACCAAGGATGTCATTCAAATCCACTAAACTTTAGTCAGCGTATTATTTACATGTACCTGTGCTTAATAACGACACATTAATAAAGTTAATATATGCCTTCATTAAATATTACTTCTGACAGCTTTCCATAATAATAAAATATATCGGCATAAATATTCATAACATTTTTCGCTAGTTTTCCCTGTATATTCAGCTGTTGAATTAATATTTTGTATGAATTATGTTATGGCGAGTTGAGTTGTCATTCCATCTTGTACTCGTACACTGTCAACTTTTACATTCCATGGATAACGTGTGCTGTTCAACCCTTGATATTTTTACACAACCACTTTGCGTCACGACCAAGACCAACATTTCAAACATGACAGGATGCCATGGGAATTTCCCAGAATGACAAGAAAGCAGAATTCATGAGACGGGAAAGCCAGCAAACGTTGAATGGTGAGATTTGAGAGATTTGTGAAGGCCCTGCACAGTCAGTAATACTGGCAACATCAACAAATACTGAAAATATTAATGATCGTTCAATAGGCACAGTATATATAATACTGTTGAAATTATGGTCCCTTCCGAGTGTTATAGGATGCGCCGCAACATAGGGAATTCATCATAAGGAGTGTAATAGGAAAAAACGCAATGATGTGATAACAAAGTGAAATCACACATGGAATTGCATTCCCATACGGATTCTTACTATTGGTCTTACTTTCTGCGTGCCATTCGACGTTGGAATTCTCTTCCAAAGGATAGCCTTAAGCTTCAAGAAATTCAATTTGACAACGATGTCTTGGTGGTACCCACCGAATCTTAATTTGGGTTGATGGACTACACCACTACCACATGGTATTAAATTACTGACAGTAGGGTATTGAGTTGAATTGAATTGAATTGGTAGGTAAAATTGACAAAACTGATCTTGCAGAAATTCATTTTATCAAGCAACGTACTTAGCATGACTACCCTGTATTTTACGAACCTGTCTTCATACTTTGTGGAAACAAATGACCATTAAGTGGTGTTATCTATAATTGTGTAGTTGTTTGGAGTGATAATGACTTGTTCCTAAACAAACGATAAATTAGGGAACCTTAAAAAAAAGCAGAAAAAAAACTGATTTGTGACCCACTGCAATTTTTCGAAAAACTTATTTTGATGAAAAAAAAATAGTACTACCGTAATGCCTAGGAGCTGAGGGTGGCAACTTGGGAAGTCAGGTTAATTAAAGTTCAACTAGTCATTGAATTATGGGGTAAAGCACGCAATGTGGCGATGTTTTTTGCCACGTGTGAATATTAATCGATAGTGATAAATGAATGCCATAAATTAAGTGAATCATATTTTCTAACGAACTGTATATATGTATTAGGGTTTATTAATTCCAAGGTTTTATTTCCAATTGAAACCATAAATTCAGGCATCGTATACTAAATTGTCCTTATATACTGAAGGAAAAACGCGATAATTAAAAAACCTGGTAGATAAACGTGGTGACTTTCTAAGTAGGTGAACAGATTGCTTTCACGGTTTCTGCAGTGGATTGTGGGAGCACGTGCTGGAAACACTGTAGAGAACTTTAGTAACTTTACCGATTTTCTGGAACACAGAATATTATTTTTTCAAATTTTTTTATATCTCTCATTTGCGGCAACAACGTCATAACTCAAAAAATGGTGATTTTTGATTTAATGCTATAGGTTACACAAATTACCATCTCCCTTTAGCATTAAATCAACATTCACGATTTTTTTTAGTTATAACGTTGTTGCAGCAAATGAGCGATATATTATATCGGTTTATGCCAAGAACGTACTGCAGATAAAATTCGCTAATTAAAACAATATTCAAACCTCTATGGTAGAGATATTAGATGAAAGATGGTTGTCAAAATTCAATGCACATGTACCTTTTCAAGATTACAAATTTACAGGCTGGTTGGCAACCATATTGGACATCCCACACCGCCATAAACAACTAATAAAACGTATTGCATTTTAAGAGGTGGTGTCCTTGTGAAAGCTACCATCGAAAGAACCTCAGGGCAGTGCTGTATGAATGATAAGCTACATATATTGTGAAATACATTCATATTATTGCAGTAAGAAGCATAATTTGCCAAATAAGATTGGGCTCCCTCCTGTACCCCCTCCCCTTGCATTCAGCCTAGTAATTCACATCCACACAACGTTAGTCGATCAGCTTTTAAATATAATAACAAAATATATGGACACAAACATGTTTTTCGCGTATTTCCCACGCAGCGTAAACATAATTTGAACTACATTAATAGTTAATCGTATTACTTATTTCGTGTCATCGCATGCTACACTTCCATGGAAAACAAATGCGTCACGACCAATGCTAACATTTCAAACATGACAGTACAGGTGTATGCTATGGAAATTTCCCTGAATTCCGAGAAAAGCGGGATTAATGCGCCATGAAACTTGACAAATTGGCCAACGGATCAAAGTAAACAAACACTGGATCTTTAAAAAGCCCAGCGCAGGTTATGTTGTTTAGAATGTTCTAGTTTAGAAGCGACATACAGCACGTCTATACTTTGTCAACTATCTTTTGCAGTATTTTTGGCGTTCTGGAGAAATAAACATGAACTTCGGCAAGCTCAACATCCTGCTTGTTGCTGTGTTCTGTGTAATGGTGACCACAATGGCTCCGGTAAGAAACATCACTTGGATTTTGTTTTTACAGTTGGGGAAACGTACCCCGCTTCCATCACAATAATTAGTTCACCTTGATTTAAAGCTTAGAATTTTCTGTTAAAACCATTCCAAATAATTATTAGGACGATGGGGGAGTGATCGAGTGTCATAAAACTTACAATAAATGGAAACATGAATGCGTTGCAGGAGCATGAAAATTATTTTTTTGGTACTGCTTATTCCAAAATTTTGTGTTCCTCTGTTGGACAACTTGTTATTCATGTATAACACCCACTCTAATAACATGAACATTGCCAACACTGCAAGAAACAATTTGGAATTAAATTGTAGGGGAAGGAACCTTATTCAACTTCAACAATAGCACTGGCTGAAGTGCCAATTTCAAGTGCCCTGACCATTGAAAACGCACAAATACGATATATGCCAAAGTAACAGTTGCTGTATTTATTGCTTATTTTATATAAACAGGGAATCTACCACAAATTGTCATAAAGAAACAACAAATTTAGATAATTCTTCATGAATTTCATCCGCATTTTTGATTTTTGTGTTAATAATCCTCTATGTAAAATGTATTACTTGTTGATTTCCATGACTTTCCAAAGTAGATCAATTTTCACTGACGTGTCCTGGTTTGCCAGGTCTGGGGGATGTAGGCCTGTAACTGTTACATAAGATTACTTTTAAAAAAACTGTACCATCCATGACAAACTACACAACAAAGTTGAAAACTAATGTTTAATTGCAATCTGTTGTTATAAAGTTTAGACGCAGATTTATAACGTCCTTCGATTTTTGTCGCCACTGCAAGGAACAACATACGTAAGGTGTCTGCTAGGTTTGGCACCGTTTGGCATTGCAAATTCCATGACTTTTTCATGACATCAAAAAAAACTGTCCATGTCCATTAGAATAATTCAACATGGAGCAATTCAAGTTCTGTCATCAATAAATAACGATTTTCGGACACATCCTCTAGCTACCACAGTGATGAATAATTAAATAATCACATTAATTAAATAATCATACGATTATTGGCCATAAAAGCGCCGTAGGCGAAACTGGATGACAAATTGGCAATCCCGAATTTTAACCCAAATTCTATTTTATGAATCAATAGGAGGTGATAATCCTAAAAATAATTGTTATTGACTAATTGGTGTGCGCATGTGCATATGGCAACCAAAACCCACAAAACCGCTTTAGGTAGTCATTTGGGGATGCGCACACCAATTAGTCAATTTCAATTACAATTATTTTTCAGGATTGTCACCCCTAATCAAAGGCAAAAATTCCATGACCCTGATGCAAAAATCCTGACTTTTGCAAGACCCTGATATAAATTTCATGACTTTTCCATGACGCGAATTTCATTGCAGGCTTTCCTATGACACCCATGACCGATAGACACACTCATGCGTTACATAGCAATTAATATGTTTCGTCTCATTTTCAAACGAGTTGTACAACTTTACATTGCAATAAAGCACGTTGTGTTATACGGTAGAGTGTAAACCCAGCCTTCCAAAGTCCTGAGAAGAACAAGAATCAAGAAGGGTTTCCAATGAACTCAAATAATATTTAATAATCGACCAATTCATTTAACCTTCGGATCCATTGCAGGTAATCGAAAGCGTCTTCATTCAGTTTCCCACAATGTGCTCATTCGGTGCTACAGGCTTCTTTCCTGACAGAAACAGTGGTTGCAAGAGGTACTACGTCTGCGACCATGGCAACGCTAAATATTTCGACTGCGGCCCAGGCACCCTTTTCAACAGCAAGATCAAGGCCTGCGATTATCCTGGAAATGTCCGTTGTTAGTAAACGAAGCCAAAAGCCAAGTGACGACGAATTTATGCTTTCAAAAATTCCTTGAAGTTCAAAGGCCAAGGGAGAAATTGCGAGGTAGTTGTGACTGGCCAACCAACATTACGCACTTTCAACTGCTAATTATGCGATATATGCAATATTATTGTACTGTATGTGAAGAAATTCAACACCGAAATAAACTATCCGCAGGCTTAAAATGGCGTAATTCATTGTGGGTTTCTTTCATTAGACTTTGTTCTGTAGCAAGATGGCGAATAATCTACTAGTACTTACAGTACACTAAGATCAAATCTCATTTTCAGTCACGAAGAAAAAATTAGGACTGTCTATAACATTCGCTATTAAAAATAACATTCAAAACGTTATTGTAGACGGAAATAGTATTGATAAATGCTGTGCACTTGCTGTATTTCAATTCCATTGTACAAGTTGAATAAAGAAATGCGAATTGGAAAAATTAAATGTGTCTACCTTTGCAATATTCTATTGGATTTTCCAAGAAGGGCTTCGAATAACCTTGCATCCGCTCGAGATTCGTGCAGTCACACCTTGAAATTCTAGTTTCTTCAGCTTTGTTTCCCGTACTTGAAAAAATAACACGTAAAAGTCAGAAACTAAAAAAGAACAGACCTCAGTCTACTTAGTCAGAAGACCACAAGCGCATTGGCAAGACAAACGCGAAGCCAGATTGGTGATGGGCAGCCATATTGGAAGTCGCGCACCACACAGAAAATGTTGGCCACCTTGCAAAACCTCGATAATTTAGTTTAATTAAATTATTAAAACCGCAAAATTAATTTCCCCCATTTTGGATGAGTCGTAAGCAACTACTTTCATTGCTTTGTAAAGTTATTTATTTATAAACAAAAATTAACGTGAACCTTTAAAGTCATTAATTTAAAAAATGCTTTTGAGGTTGTACAAATTGTACAAATGGTTACTTTACAAACATTTAAAGTACTGGCTTTAGTATCTTACGACTCATTCTACATGGGGAAAAATAATTTACCAGTTATGATGATGTATAAAAGCCAGTGCAATATTCAAAGATGTTTCTTTATCAATATGTTTTCCTATATTTTTTATGTGATGATAAAGTGAAATCACACGCCATGGTAGGAAAAATGTGATCAAATTTACAAAATTGATCTTCTAGAATTTCATTTTATCGAGCAACGTTCGTACTAAGTATGGCATCCTGTATTTTACCAGGCGCTGAAGGAGGCAACTTGAAGTCTCTCAACATCCCAAAACTTCATAAGTGGGACATAATAAGTATTACGTCATCACATTTTCGTGACTTTGAAACACACACCACCAACCGGATTACACATTCTGGGTTATAACTTATTGAAATGATAACCATAACTTAAGTGGATAGTTTTTTCTAGAGAACATTTCATGTAGTGGAGTTTTCATTTTTTTAAATGTATTACCTAATGAATCGGTTTCTAACTAAAAGCATGCCATGTGGGGATGTGAATTAGAATGAAATTAGAATGAAAGAAAAATTGGGTGAATAATTTTTTCTAGCGAACTTTTTATGTACATGTAGTGAATTTGTCAGTTTTTTTCTCCTAATAAATCAGTTTCTAACAAAACGCATTCCGATTTTCCCCCAATGCCATAGATAGAAAGTGTAAATGTTAATTGATAGTGGTGAATGAAAACCATAAATAGAGTGAATCATTATTTCAAGCGAACTTTTTATGTAGGCCTATTGGGGATTTTCAATTTTTTTTTCATTTTTCTTTGATAAATCAGTGTCTAATTAAAAGCAAGACAAAAATCTAACCACGTTTAATTCCCAAAATCGAGGTTGGTTAATGCAAACCATTGAATTTTTGTAACCATAAATTCAGTGAACGTTTCATTGCATTGGATTTTCGTTAGAATAGTTGGGAGAATAGTAGAACGGCTTTTCAATATTTCAGATTTTTTGTAAAGTGGCCCAAAGAAACGGGATATTTTAAAAGCGTAAAATAAAACCTTAATTTAAAACTTTGTATAATTACGAGTATTTTAACTCCCTCGTATATTATATACCATTTACACATGTAAATTACCATCGATAATTAAACCGTTAAGCAGGTGGAAATGGAAGATTATATATAATTTAAAATAAATTATATATAATATGCAGAAGGAAATGCTGTTCCAAAACTTACAAAGGCAGGTTGGCAACTATATATATTGGAGATCTCAAAACATCACAAACAACAAATAAAACATTGTATTTTAACAGTTGGAGTCCATTTGAGAGCAGATTCAACAGAGTTAAAATTAACAAAAAGAGAACCTCCGGGTAGTGCTGTATGAAGGATAAGCTACGCTGAAAGACAAGCTATAACCTTTATTTTGGTACAGTATAAATAGCTGATGTCATTAACATATACAGAACGTTAGTTAGCATATTATTTATCTGTGTGTTATTGTCACATATGCCCTCGTTGAATGTTAAAGCCCCCCTGACAGCTTTTAATATACGCATGTATAATAAAGTGGACTCCGCTTAATGTGATCACATCGGGTCCAGGCTATTTTGATACCAATAGCCGAATGATTCTAAAAGACGAATAACAAGAAAATGCGATCGTTATTTAAATTGAATTCTTATGTACATATGCATCACATAACGTTGTAAAGCTGTTTACGGCTAAACATATCACTTATCATGATTTGCTTACTATTTTCTGTATAAATTCGTTAAGAAAATTCTCGTATTATACATGCATTGAATTTGAAAATTAATTGGTGTATGCCGAACACCTATAATCAAACTTATTCGTGCTTCTGTCGTCTCAGATGCACCTTTCATATTCGTCAACATCAAAATCATTTTCATCAGGACAAAATTTGCAAAAATATTCCTCGAAATACTCGATATTCATAGAAGATGGGACATCAGTTTAGACATTTTCTTCCAAAACTTCTCATTCCCCGTGTTTAACGAATTCTTCATGAGGGAAAATGATAACAATAAACGAATTGTGGATTACAATAACCGATGATTTTACTGTGCATTTGTAACCGAGCGTTCGGGAGTTGGCGATTTCGATAACAATCAACAAATGATAACATTATCCGGGACCACATTAAGGAGAGTCCACTGTAACAAAATAATAGGCACAAACATGTTTACACCAATGTTTTTCATATTTTCCCTATTTAATCAGCATTGGAACTACATCGTTCCATCATGCACGCTGGCATGGAAAACTTGTGTTGTTTAACCCTATGCATCACGACCAAGTCAAACATTTCAAACATGACAGGATGCTATGGGAATTTCCCTGAACTCCAAGAAAAGCGGGGTTAATGTTTAATTGCAACATGAAACATGATAAATTGGCAGACTATCAAAGTCAGTAAACATTGTATCCTTTAAATGCCCAGCGCCGGTTTTGGTGTTTTAAATGTTCCAGTTTAGATGCGAAATATAGCGCGTCTATAGTTTACCAACAGGAACTTTTGCAGTATTTTTTTGGCGTTTTGGAGACATAAACATGAACTTCCGCAAGTTCAACTTACTGCTTGTTGCTGTGGTCTGGGTAGTGGTGGTCACTCAGGTAAGAAACGAGTATAGGTTTTTATTTTCATTAGTTTAGCATGGTATTAGCATGTAGAATCCTTCCAACTGGTGAATAGAACGTTTGTTAACGTACCCAGTTTCTATCCCAATTCAGTATATTGCCAATACCTACATGTAGTTCACCATGATAGTTCAAACATAGCAAAACGGGGATTTGCTATGTTTGAAATGGAAACAAGCTTGTCTGAGTCGCATATTATGTCTGGCATCATTACAATCTGCAGTTGAGGGTGGCGCTGTTTTAAAACATTGGTCCAAATTTGGTTGTTTCCCTTCTTTTTTAACTCAATAAACTTACTACTGCGTTCTTCAAGTTGATTCTGATAAAGACTGCAGTGTTTAATTGCTACGAAGAACTTATGATATTTTTACTGTGTATGTCATGCAAATCTTCATACTGATTCAGGTTTTTTAAGATTGTAATTTGTTTGTTACACGTGCAATGTACAGCACATCTATTTTTTTTATTATGTAATGGTTAGGTGCCATCCATAAAGGACGTACGGTAATTTTCATGGTTTTTAGACCCCCCCCCCCCTACC
>JAQGAF010005173.1:0-12577 GCA_034687865.1 Kryphioiulus occultus | reverse complement strand
TTGTAGGAACCAACATGTTGGTATATGCTTGTACCAGGTTCCAAAACACCACAAAACCAGCAATGATGGAACCATCAAATCCCACATGATGGTAACATGGTGGTAAGGAAACAGTTGGGAAGTTTCAACGAAAATCTAACAAAAAACACGAGTGCTGCTCGTTACCCTTTAGTTGAGCCAACACTGTATGGGAATGTCCATATATTCCGTCATCACAAAATAAATTCCCCTCTTAAGCAATGACACCATCATTCCAAGTTGTTCCAGGTGGAAGAATTTATTTTGTATCTTAGTTTAACCTAAAATGTTATCAAAATGTATGGACAGGTCATTTATCACAAAATAACAATTTTTTTTCAAATCCACTCCCCCCCCCCCCTTATGTGATGATATCATCAGTCGAAGTGAAAGAAATATCATTTTTATCAAAAAACTAACTAAATTTGACCAAAATTTTTATAAAAATGCATAGGAACGTCCATACATCTCAAAATAATGCTTTTTAACTCCACTACCCCCTTAAATGTTTGAATAAATTTTTTTTTAAAAATTTATTCGACTAATATGTATCGAAATTTGACCTATATTTATCTAAATTTAATCAATTTTTAGCTAAATGCATGGGAAAGTTCATATATCACAAAATAAAGATTTTCAAAATCCCCTGAAGCGGTGACATAATTCATTTAAAGTTATTCGAAGTTTGAGAAATGATTTTTTATCTAAGTTTAATCTAAATTTTTATCAAAATGTGTGTGATGGTCATGTATTACAAAATAACGATTTTTAAATCCACACCCCGACCCTAAGTGATGGCATCATCATTCCAAGTGAAAGAAATAAAATTTGTATCAAAAATTTTTATCTAATTAATCGAACATTTTATCCAAATTTTTACTAATTTTTTTATCTAAATTTAACCAATTTTTTTTATCAAAATGCATGGGAAAGCCCATGTATCACAAAATAAAGATTTTCAAGTTCCTCCTGAAGTGATGATATCATCATTCGAAGTTATTCGAAGTGAGATAAATGATTTTTCATCAAAGTTTAATCTAAAATTTTATCAAATTCACTCCCCTCCCCCTTGAGTGATGACATCATCATTAGGAGTGAAATAAATAAAATTTACAGCAAAATTATTATCAAAATTTAATCAAAAACGTTCACCAATTTTTAAATAAATTTGTATCAAAATTTGACCAAAATTTTAATCAAAATGCGTGGAAACATCCGTTTATCGCAACACACAGTATAATGATTTTCGAAATCGCCCCCTTAAGTGATGCCATCATTATTCGAATTGAGAGAAATAATGTTTTTATCAAAATTTAATCTAAAATTCAATGGCAGTTTTTACCAAAATTTAGTAAAAAAAATTATGGATTTCACCCTACATTTTTTTTTAAAACGACCACTCAGTATTTCGTCGATCCCCACCCCCAAACTGAGGTTATGACATAATACTCGAACGTCCCCTACAACCAAATTTCATTTTTTTTTTAACTTTTTGTTATTTTTTTGGTTGTCCAGCCCGCCCAGCGTTTATTAATTGTTAATTATTTGATGCGAATCTTCGATCGTCGTTGACCCCCCTGGGGGTCGTGACCAATCACGCTGGTCACGCGACCACCGACCCCCCAGGGGACCAGGGGGGGTCGAGACAAAAACACTAATTAAGCCATTGTAGAAACAATCGACCACCCAGGGGACCAGGCGGCCATCTTGAAATACCCTAAAACGAAAATTAATTAATAGCGGTGAAAGAGTCGGAAAATAAAAATAAAAAACTAAAAAAATACACGACGGAATTTAAGGGGTCGTTCAGGTTAGGTAAGCTCCTGTTGGACCTTGATTGCAAACTTGTGAAAAAAAATTTGAAAACTTATGAACATTTTTTGCAAACTTGTGAAAATTTTTTTGCAAACTTGTGAACATTTTTTGTAAACTTCTGAAAAAATTGTGCAATTTTTGAGCATTTTTTGCAAACTTTTGAAAAAAATTTGCAAACTTCTGAAAAAATTGTGCAAACTTTTGAACATTTTTTGCAAATTTGTGAAATTTTTTTGCAACCTTGTGAAGATTTTTTGCAGACTTTGAAAAACAATTGCAAACTGAAAAACTTACGAAGAAACGGCTAAAAAAACTGAAAAATTGGTAGTAAACTATAAGTTTTGCAATAACACGCAATGGGCACCATAATGGGCACCACCATGGGCACCACCATAGATACCACCTTGGATCCACCGGTGACCTATGGTATGAAATTGACTATCACGCTATGTGCATTTGGAAAAAATCATTTAATTTTTAAAATAAAAACGAAATTTGGAGAAAACGCCGACCTAGTATTTTTTTCAAACAAGAAAAAAACGCAAAAAAAAAATAAATAAAACGATGCGGGAGGAGTATCGAAATGAAAATACGAGTAAAAGAAAAATGAATTAAAACATTCATAGTTGGAAGAAAGCCACGTGGGTATAAGGTCAAAGGGTTTCTAGGGCCCTAAGCGAGGCGTCGCTGGAGGAGCGGATATTACTTAAGCAATACACGTGGGAAAGCGATGGACATTAACGGCAGTTAATGGATCATCATTACTCTTACTTAGATCGTTTTTTAGGAAAAGTATACTTTAGGCAAAAAGAAAACATTATTAGAAGACATTTGCGTTTGAAATCTGCCATTTTTTGAAACTAGTGTAGTTGTCAGAAAAGAAAAAGAGATTATCACAGACTGGTAATAGCATTACAGTCAGCAGTATCCGTGGCAACAGTCAGCCAAATTTTTTTGAAAATGGTAAAGAAACACGAATATCAACTCGACTGTTATTGGTCACGAGTAGGTACCATACCAGCCAGCGCCATCTATATTTCAATTGCCAAAACCTAACAGGTCAGTGGCTATTTCACCAATCAGTTCATACAGGAGTTCGTCAGTCATCAGTTCCAAACTTTGCATCGATTTCTCCATTAGGTCTCACCCTCGCGATACCTGGTCCATGCTTTCGCTTCAAGGACCACGCCGCACAATCCACGTTCCATTCCCAAAGGGCATGTTTCAAACACGGGAGCCAAAAGATGACATCCTGTCGAAGCACTTTTGGTGGTCATTTTTGGGTCTTCTCCTCTAGTTGCCATTTTGGGTCGTCTCCGCTGGTTGCCATTTTTGGGTCCTATCAGCTAGTTGCCATTTTTGGTTTGGGCCCAGTCTTCCTTTGGATTCAGAAATGTCATCGGTGCCCTATAGAGGGTCTGCATCGGAGTAGGGCATCTCTCGGGGCCCTTTAGTTTTGATTCGGACACGGTTGCCCATTGACTTCGAAGATATCATAGGTGTCCGAAGGTACCGGAGTCTGGTGCCCCATATGGATCTGTTTGCTCATTCCAGGCCCTTTGATGTCCTGGAGTCTAGTGCCCCATATGGATCTGATTGTTCATGCCAGGCCCTTTGATGTCCCGGAGTATAGTGTTCCATATGGATCTGTTTGCTCATTCCAGGCTCTTTGATACAACTTTACCTGAGACTAGTGCCCCATGTGGATCTGTTCGTTCATTCCAGGCCCTTTGATGTCCCCACCTTATGTTTAGTGCACCAAAACTCTTCAACTATGTGCATCAGGGAAGCTCAACACCTCCTCTTTCCTCCTAGCTCTAGGTTTGTTTTTTGGTATACCAACTTTCCCCCTCTTTCACACAGCAGGGAGCCCGGAGTAGTATAGTGCACCTACTCCTCGTGGTTTGGGCACATTATACTACTATCTGGGCCTTGAGGAAAGCCTCCTCCTCCACCTCCTCTTCCTCCTAAGAGTCCTCATCGTCAGGTACACCGACTAATGGTGCGGCTGACGTTGCACACCTCGCAAGTGACCTCGCAGCACCAGCGGAAGCTACACTTGCAGTTCTCCTGCTGGACTACGATGTCCCTTTGGACCCGGCGTCCGCAGCACAGTAGTTCGCATCCGTTGACGCCGGGTGAGGTGTAGTTGCACTCCCGGCCCTGGGTGCCCAGCGAGCCGGTCTTGCGGTCGAAGCGGCAGAAGTCGGGCGAGTCCTCCGAGTAGATAAGGTCCTCCTTGCCGGGCGGCTTGATGGTGGCGCCCTCAGGCATGATGGACTTGCCGTCGTTCCTGGGAATGACTTTGGCAGCACCGTCGAAGCGTTCCTTCAGCCGGTTGCCCACCTCGCGGAACAGCGGCATCCGACGCCAGCACACCTTCGTGGTGCAGGAACCGGAGAGGCCGTGGCACTTGCAGGCCATGCGCATGTAACCCCTCACGGCCTGGAGAAGAAAAGTGGATTAGTACGTATATATGGGAATGGCATGGACAAGGTACGGTACTTATGGTCGGCATAGCGTATGTGAGACTGTCTTAAGCATTTTAAACTAATTTGTTTTTAATCTTTTTCAAATCATGATTTAACAAGTTTATGGGCATATATTTTGTCAGTATAATTTTGATCATAAAAATGCCAGGTGAAATTTTACATCTTCCCTGACTTTCCAGGTTTTTGCAGGTTGTGTGAACCCTGTAGGTGTACCCGATGGACCTACCTGTCGTCCTGCCTCGTTGTTGTGCAGCATGACCAGGGTCTTGACATCGCTCTTCTTGCGGTACTTGGCGTCCATGAACTCCCTGGACCTCTTGTAGCCAAACTCGACGTTGTCTCCGCAACCTCCCCACTTCCATCCCGCCTCCACGCTCAACGTCTCCTGATTCCTCACGCAAGTGCACTGCAAATGTCCGGCGGTGCAAGCCTGGGTCACCGAGAAGGTCACTCCGGCAGCGGTCACCGCGTTCACGAAGCCAGTCTCGCGAGTGTCTGTCGAGAAAAAAAAACCGGGACTAATGTACTCCCCCAAACTATAACAATATTTTGATCACATGAAATATATTACCCATTTAGTATACAAATCACCAATTGTATATTGAAACTGCAGAACAACTTCCAGAAATGATGGATTTCAAATTAATCCATATTAAGTTAATCAAAATTGACACAAAAGTAGTTTATAGTAACAGTAACATATTCAACTTAGAGAAATAATAGAATTCAAATTAATCCATATTAAGTTAATCAAAATTGGCAATAAAATCATATATTAATCTTTGTAGTAACAGTAACGTAAGAAAACTTTCAGAAATAAATGTTAAATTAATCCATTTTAAATTAATCGAGATTTCCAAAAAAATCATGTATTAATCTTTGTAGTAACAGTAACCAATTAAGTTAATCAAAATTTACAATAAAATCATGAATTAATCTTTATCGTAAAAGTTACATATTAGATAGTTAGAGAAATTTCGTACGAAAAGTTACCTTTTGACGTCATTTCCTGGGACTCAAATATGTCATTTCGGCGAAATGTGTACTCACACGAAATAGTCGAAAAGAAAAGGTGCGCATGCGTAGAAAACATTGGTAGACTTTCGTAAAATAAATCCCTATTGACGGTTACTCTTTGGCAATAGGGACTAATAGGGATATAGCAGAACTATATGTATCGTCACACAGGGGTATTTTCGTACGAAATACGAAAAAGTGCATGTACTTACGAAATGTGATTTATTTTATTTCGTACGAAATTTCTCTAACTGTCTATTAAAACCTTCCAGATAGAATGGATTTCTGTAATTTCGGTGGCCCTATCACCCAACGGGTCTGTATAGGTTCCTAAGGTGTGGGTCACTTGTTGTCTTACCTCTCATGAGCAGTTTTCGGATGGACCTCCTGTTGGTGGAGCAGTTCCACCTCCTGGCCCTAAACTGGAACTGGCACTCTTTGGTCCCCAGCTCTGCCCCCCTGTGCACCTCCAGGATGACCTTTGGCTCCCTCTGGCACATCTCCATCTGGCGGGAACGAAGTTTGCGAGTCTTCTTGCAGATCCTCGTCGGATCCAGAACCACGGGACTCCCTCGGGCCCTGAGGTAAAAAGAAATGAGAAACGAACGACCGATTAACCGGGAGGCGGATTATCCGGAAAAAAGGTCCAATTGTTACACGAAATATCAATTGAAGCACAACCCATATGGAAAAATTATATGTGGTTAATATTTTATAAATATGCTGATATATACAGTACATGTATATATATTCGTAATATATTACACACATATTTTAAAAAAATGAATTATGTGTGAATATACGACAAATATTTTGGTAATAATATATAAGGGAGACAAATATATTTATATTATATTACGAATATATTTTTCATAATATATTATGATATCTTATTGAGAATATATTCTTAAAATATTATCGACAATATATTGTTATATAATACATGTCTACGTCATATATTATTACCAAAATATTTGTGCAAAACAAATCTAGAAATGAATATTTATTATTTAATGTAAATACTTCCCATTTGCAAAAAATATATGCGAGTATTATATTATAAATATAATGATCGATATATATTCTTAACATACAACTTGTATTACACATATAGTTTAAAAAAATATATTTGTAATATATGACATATTTTGGTAATAATATACAACGAAGACAAATATATTCATATTATATTAAGAATATATTTTTCATAATGAATACAGTCGTGTACAGTGTATGTCACGTTAATGGAAAAATTTGTGCGTGTATATGTGCAATATATTTATTTTATTTTATATTAGTAATATATCGCAGCAGGTATCTGAAATATATGTAGCATATATGATACATCATATTTACTTGACATATTTCATACATTTTTTAATGTATTGATTCTATGTAATAATTGTATTATCCATATATGAAATCAGGCCAATTTTGGTAGATTTTCAATATATGGATAATATATACAAAAAATATATTCTTTATAAATCTTTTTTCCATATGGGAAAAAACAAATTAAGAATAAAATTAAAAAACACCTGCATGCTTGAAAATTCCTGATGTTGTGTAAATTAGTGCAGGGTCTCATTTGGTGTTTGTTTATACTGAATCATTATGCAATTATATTTTCCTATTACCTATTTCGATCAGTACAATTGTAGGGAAGTAACCTTCTCTAATTATGCACAATGTTTTATATTAATTGCTTGTAATTGTTAATTATACATTGACTTCAACATTAAGTGTTTAAACGTCAAACGAAAGTTAATTCACATCAGCATGCACTCATAAGTTCCTCGTGAACTTCGTGCTGTTATTGTTAATAAATTTCAAATTTCAATAAAACATCAACAAAAATTTTGGGAAATGAGATCCCTGCTACCAAATTAGGGTCCAAAGTTCACCTTGTGCCTAAAATGTTCCCCATTCTTTCATCGGCCCCTCGTTGTACCTCTTAATAATTCGCCATTTTTTAGGGTTTCCTTTTAATAAGAAAAATGTTTTCTTAAATTCCACGTCGTCGGGCACCATATACACGTAAGTCCCAAAAAGCTGGCGGTTGACCCCTGGCTGACCCCCTCCTCCGTTCGCACCTACTCTTTTGAAAACAGTCTTGGTGATTGCCCTTTTAAAAATTACTTTCGCAACATCATTATTTTAGCTGACATATTCATTAAAGAAGAAAAGAAAACCCAAAAGGAAAAAAAAAAACTTTAATAATAAAAAAAGGGTGACGTCACGGCGAATAAAACCCCCGAAAATGCGTAACCTTGAGCGAAAAAGCGTCTCGACCTCATTAATTACGTTGCATAAAAAAAAAAAAAAAAAAAAAAATTGAGGGCGTGGGGGAGGCGAACCCGGGGTGTTTAACCGAAATTAATAACCAGGCATATCGAGCTCAAAGATAAGAAATTATGAGGTTACATCGCTACATACAGATTTGAAAACGGTATGAGAAACGGCTACTTAATTTAAATATCACATAAATATCAGCTTTATTGTACTGTGGACTTGCCACTGTGTTTTGCTAGTTTTTGAAAATGCCACATCTGATTAACACAGCCCTTCTGATTAAATTTTCAACGTTTTTTAAATTATTTGATATTGCGTGTACAGTATTTCAAAACTATTCTTAATTACACTAATATATCCTAAAGTTTCTGATTTAATTTTAGAAAAAGATTAATTTTATAACTACATTATATTACTATTTTTAAGATGAATAGTTGAAAGTCTATTTAAGTTTTTTTAATTATTTGATATCACATGTACAGAATTTCAAAAATAATTTTAATTACACTAATATACGGTATATGTCTTATGTTTCTGATTTAATTTTATAAAAAAATATTAATATTTTAAGATGAATCGATGAAAGTCCTATTAAGTTTTCCTTTAAATATTTGATATTACATGTACAGTATTTCAAAACTTATTCATAATTAAACCGGTATATCACGATGTTTCTGATTGAATTTCAAAAACATTACTTAAAATGTTCCTGACGAACAATAAAAATGCAATTTTTCAGTATTTCAGTATTCAATGTACAATATTTCAAGAGTACTCTTAATTAAACTAAAATATCCCTATGTTTCTGATTTGATTTTTTTTAAATAATTATATTTTTTGATGAATGAATGAAAATTCAATCGAGCATTTTTTATAATTTGATATTACGTGTGCAGAATTTATAAATTATTGTTAATTAAACTAATACGGACCCAATGTTTTTGATGCGTGTCATTAAATGTTTCCGATTTATTTAAAAAAAATATTAATATTTTTCTGATAAAACAATGAAACTTCAATTATTGCGATATGAAATGTAGAGTATTTCAAAATTATTCTTAATAAAACTAACAGATTCTAATGTTTATGATTTAATTTTTTTTTAAATAACTGTAAATATTTTTTCTGGTGAACCGACGAAAATTCAACTAATTTTTTGTTTCAAAATGATTTGATTTTGCATGTACTGAATTTCAAAACTATTATTCATCAAAATAATCATTGAGGTCTCACACTTCCACTTAATTTTTATATCATCAAATTAGTTTAGACGTATCACGTGATTTTCCCATTTTCCACTTATCCAGTTTCCTAGGTTCCATGCCCCAACTGATTTTCACTTAACCGGTTTTTTGTGTAACCTGCTCAGTTTTAAAAATACTTTCCAAACACTTCTTTGGCCGCTAAATTATATGAAAACTCAATTATTTCAGTTGGCATTTCGTATACACTTCCTATAGCCTACTAATTTTT
This sequence comes from Kryphioiulus occultus, assembly GCA_034687865.1. NCBI lineage: Eukaryota > Metazoa > Arthropoda > Diplopoda > Julida > Julidae > Kryphioiulus > Kryphioiulus occultus. Next base: position 3,470 of record JAQGAF010005173.1, on the reverse strand, counting down.
TTTAAAAAATAAGTACTTAAATTATGGTTAAATATCTCGATAACCGACTGTTATTCTCACGGGCCAATCCCACCAATTAAGTCTGGTTTCCTGGTCGATAAATTTACCAAAAAGCTAATTCGAACTGGAAACAAACAACCCTTTTTTTTTACCAAATTTTTAATTTTCTTTACTTTTTTAAAGGTGAAACAATAAGAAAAATACCCCTAATTTTACCCAACTAATTAAGGGGTTGCACCTGCCTTATCGTGCTAATTAGGCTAATTTCCTGCTTGGATTTTTTGGTGTAGGGGGTGGGGTGGGTGGTTAGGGGGGGGGGGGTACCAGCGGCCATCTTGTTTCCCTCCATCCACCCTTATAATGTTATGCACGTGGGAACGTCACGGTTGATTGAAACGTTGAAGTTAAAAAAAAAAATACAAAAATAAAACTCCAAAAAAAATTTGATGTTTTTCAAAACATTTCCAGCTCGGTGTTTATCGATGGGGTGCGTGGATATCGTCACTCAAGTCACACCCCTTGACGTATAGGAAGTACATGTGTCTGACGTATAACCCTTATAGCTTCCTATTTCGTTTTTATAGCGAATTCAATTCAATTCAACTTCTTAACACCGCTCAAGATAGGTCACCTAAAATGCATTATTGGTGATCTATTTTTTTAAAAAAAATGTGTCCTCTTAAGTTAATATTATCACTGATATTTAAAACAATGATGAAAATACGCTTAAAGTCCAGCGAAGGTATTTCTGATATTTTTTTTTTCAAAAATGTTACTCAAACTATAAGGACTACTACATTTGTTATAGAAGTTTGGGTTAAATTAAAATTGATTAATTTAAAATCCATTATTTCTGGCAGTTTTTCAAAAATGTTATTCTTATTACCAAGATTACTGGATTTTTATACAAATGCGGATTAAATTAAAATGGATTAATTTTAAATTCATTATTTCTGGCAGTTTTTCAAAAATGTTATTCTTATTACCAAGATTACTGGATTTTTATATAAATGTGGATTAAATTAAAGTTAATTAATTTAAAATCCATTATTTCTGGCTGTTTTTCAAAAATGTTATTCTTATTACCAAGAATACTGGATTTTTATACAAATGCGGATTAAATTAAAATGGATTAATTTAAAATCCATTATTTCAGGCAGTTTTTCAAACATGTTATTCTTTTTATCAGGAATTCTGGATTTTTTATATACATGAAAATGTGGGTTAAATTAAAATGGATTAATTTAATATTTATTACTTCTGGCAGTTTTTCAAAAATGTCACGCTTACTACCAATAATACTGGACTTCTGTACAAATGTGGATTAAATTAAAGTGAATTAATTTAAAATCCATTATTTCTGGCAGCTTTTCAAACATGTTATTCTTATTATCAGGAATACTGGATTTTTATATACGTGAAAATGTAGATTAAATTTTAATTGGATTAATTTAAAGCTTCCAGATATAATGGATTTTAAATTATTCCATTTTAATTTAGTAAACATTTCTATAAAAATGTGGTGTTGTTCGTAGTAACAGTAACATTTAAAAACTATTTTTCGTGTTTTATCTGAACGAGGGGAGTAACGTACTCCCCGTCTCTTTTCTACTCCCTCTTTACCTTTCTAGAAGGTAACATGCCACGCCCCCTTACGCCAATGGCACACAACTCGCCTCCCGTTATTTTTAAGAGGTTGTAAAAAATGAGTTGTTTAATTGGGCGTGCGTCGTAAATGCGATCGAATTCGATACGGGTTTTACGACTCCCTTTACTCCCCCCTTACCCCCCTTACCAATAAACTCCCGATCTGAGTTGATTTTCGTTTTACGACCCTGGAGATCAAATCGATCACATTCTGAGCATTTCACTGCTCTCGTACCTGTTACCCCCACCCCTAAGCCTCACCACCATCACCCCCTCACCCTTATCGTTGCCACAACCTCCATTTTTTAGTTTCAACAACGCCCCCTATGGCGTACCATCGGATTAAGGTAGTAAAACAGGCCCCCTAGCGGTGGTCGTGCACGAACAGCTTAATTTACAGTTAAGGTGGGTATGTCTCGATAACGATGATAACAGTCCCTCGTGGTAAGGGGGTAAGGGGGTAAGGGGATAAGGGGATAAGGGGGTAAGGGGTAAGGTAAAACTATAGGCGATAAAAACCTCCAGGAGTGACCCGGCTACTATTGGAGACCGGGTGGAGATTGCTCACATCTTACTGAGCATACGATATACAGTACATGTATCTTAAAAATTATTTTCAACTCTTAGGTCCAGTTGCACCATTCCAGGTTAATAATAGGTTTGATAACCTGGGATTGTGCGAAATGTAAACTAAAGTTGATGATTGGTATATACTGTATATATCAATCATCAACTTTAAATTTATAAAATAAGCAATAAAATGACATCCCCCATTCTTCTGAATCACCCAGTATATAACCTTGTGGTTAACTTGTGGTTATAATTAACCCCAGTTATCTAACCTATTATTATCCAGTAATGGTGAAACTGAACATAAGAGTTGAGTTGACCTTATATAACGTTATACAAGGTTAAATCTTATATACGCTTACGTTAAAAATCCCTATAATAGTGCAACATAAACTTGCTGACTCTCATGTTAACTCGGGGTTATAATTAACCCCAGGTTATCTAACCTATTATTAACCCGCAATGGTGCAACTGGACTGTAGATAGGAATTCTGGTAATCTTTCATTGAAATCAATATGGCTGTCACATGGCCTTCACATTCCCTCGATCAAGGTTAACCTTAGGCTAACCCTGACTATCAGCTGGGTTAACTTTTCCTCATGGTTACCCCATGGTTACCTGCTAACTTTCTGTGGTGCAATGCTTTTCTTTGGTAACCTCTGGTTTTGTTTAACCATTGTTGGTGCAACTGGGGCCTAAATAAGTTAAGTTCATTTGACTCATCCTCCACGTTTATTACTAACCTAAGGTGAACCTTTCCTATTAGCTGGGTTAACTTTTCCTCATGATTAAACCATGATTACTTGCTAACTTTCAGAGGTGCAATGCTTTTCCTCGGTTAACTAGAGGTTTACCTTGGTTTTTTGGTTAGCCTTTGTTGGTGCAACCAGGCCTTAGAATAGATTTTCAATCCTGGCAAAAATCACAAAACATGCACGGTCTTCTAACATTTCAGATTTTAAAACTTAAAGCCCCCTTGGCCCCGAGGGGGGTACAAGATGGCGCCCGTGGCTTTGCTCTGGCGAACAAAAGGGACCCCAGTCCATGATGATTAAAAGGGGCCAGTGTTTGTTCCCTAAACAAAAGCAGCTTTCTGAAGTAAAGCGCATTTTGGGACAATAAGGTACAAGACACGAGGTGTAAATTTTTCCCCTTTACGAGGTGTTAATTTACCCCTTAACTTCTTCATTTACACTTTTTACTTTTTTTAAAGGAGCAAACGTGGTTACCCAAATCCTCTCACCTCACCTCA
>JAQGAF010005172.1:0-12580 GCA_034687865.1 Kryphioiulus occultus | reverse complement strand
TGGCCCTCGGACTACACGAACATGCTGATAGGAGCGAGGCTGTCGTACAAAATACGACATTAAAACCTATCATTAAATAAAAATTAAGTCACCTCGCACAATTCTCCCCATATTTCTTTCCTTTTTCCTACATTCTTTCTATATTTCTTTCCTTTTTCCTACATTCTTACTATATTTCTTTCCTTTTTCATATATTCTTCCTAAATTCTTTCCTTTTTCCTGTATTCTTCCAATATTTCTTTGCTTTTTTCTATATTTTTTTTTATTTTTCCTAAATTATTCTACCTACAGTATTGTACTACTCGACAGCCTGTGCGTTGCACCAAAGTACCATTGGCGACACCTGATGGCTTAGGCAGTTTGTGACGTTAATGGTTCATGGGATTATCCTAATTCTCATGCGGACCATTTCTAATTTAATTATTTTTTACCACAATTTTCTGGTTGAAGCTGAGCTGGCAGGGATTCCCACACGGCTATATATACATGTAGGCCTATGGCGCACCCTGACCTTTGAGTGAGACAATCCCTAAGCAGTTTCCGGGAGTTTTTGCATTCGTTTTTTAAAATTTTCATTTGAACCCTGACTAGTAATTTGATAGCTCGAACAAAAGAAGGCAACCGAGAACAATGAAGTGGTCCTTATTTGAAGTCAATATTGATGCCAGCAACAACCGTACAGGGTGCCCGTACAGGGTGCCTGCAAGCAATCCCAGGTTGGAATTTGACATTGAAATTTATCAGTTCCATGCAGGGTTCTGTGACGTTGACAGTGCCATTGACGTCCCAGTCATTGTTCTCGCCTTATCTGAAAACTTCGTACTTCCCTCACTTTTGGGTTTTCCTAGTACAGGGGGCAGCCAATGGCCAGGATAGAGGTCAAGCGAGACTAACTTCCGGTTGCGCGTGTATCGGTTAAGGCTATTCGAAGATTAACTTGTGATTTTGATAAAAGCGTGGTAAAAAAGAACTTGTGTCATCTGTGATATCGAAACAAATAATGGGATTTTTTCATAACAGTGCATTTTTCTAGAAACTGTGATGACATGGGCTTTTTTTTACTATATGCATTTTAATAATTTGATTATTCATTAGGAAACTCTTTGGAAAAGGGTTCCCCCAGACCCGGAAAAAGTGGAATCGCCAGGGAATTTGGAAAGGCCTGGAATTGTCAAGGAAGAAGTGATTTACTTTGAAAAGGTTAGGGATTTCAACGTTTCAAATTTAATTTGCTTTCGCGAATACATGTATGCACAGGCTTCCCCCAGACCCAGATACGAGCTGGCACTGGCAGACGTTCAAAAATGCGTTAATTAACGCAGCCAAACGACTGGAGGCACCCGGTTTCCCGGGAAAATCGGCAGCTTCCGCTTTCCACACTAGTTATTTACGAAACGAAAATGCGTAACCGATCGAAAATTAATCTTGCTTACAAACCGGCTAGACTTGACTCGGAGGGCACCATGTAGCAGCGTGTCCCGCCCCCACAGCATGACGTCACGCCTCGTGCGCAGCCAGCCGACTCGACTCGGCTCAATTCGTCCATTTTGCGTTGGTATGGAAGACAGTGCAGTTGACTTGTCATCCGAGCACCTTTTGAAATTCGATGGGCTGAATTTCATCTCAGTGAGGCGTCCGCTTTTCGCAAAGAAAATCTATCCTTGCCGATAAAGACGAACGACCTTTCCCAACCGCAACTACTCCAGTTCAGCCAGCCGTACTCCAACAGCTCGTCGTCCGAATATCCTTCCAAATTTCCGAAATCCTGAGGATGAACAACGTTTCATTCGCCCTCCGAGTCAACCGCCAGGTCCCATCTGTCGACGCCGATTTCGCCGCAGCCGTCGTCGGCACCCAAACCGACTCCCCGGAGGACCTCCAGCTGCCCCCCACGCCCTAAACTCGACCCTTTCGACCTTTCGACCACCGCAAAATCAACTCGGGCTTTTTTTTTTACCGCCGATTTCTCCTCGCCATCGCGCTGTCTCTCGTCTACTCGGGCCATCGCCATCTTTTCCTAAATTCGCACCAGCCAATCTTCGAAAACGCAACCGATTAACAGGTAAGCAGATTTTCGCTTTTTTTTAAAAAAAACCCTACGTAATTGTGTGTACGAGTGTTAAACTGCGCAGAAACCGCATTGGTAGTAGAAATTTCGAACGCGTGAATCACAGTTGAAAGTTAGAACGCCGATTTCGAATGCGAAAAATTGAACGCGTGAAACGCAATAGAAATTTGGAACGCTATTTCGAATGAAATTTGGAACGCAGTTTCGAATGCGAAAAATCGAACGCGTGGACCACAATAGAAATTTGGAACGCAGATTTCGAATGCGAAAAATTGAACGCGTGAAACTCAATAGAAATTTGGAACGCTATATCGAATGAAATTTGGAACGCAGTTTCGAATGCGAAAAATAGAACGCGTGGACCACAATAGAAATTTGGAACGCCATTTTGAATGCGAAAAATCGAACGCCTGAACCGCAATAGAAATTTGGAACGCCATTTCGAATGCGAAAAATTGAACGCGTGGACCACAATAGAAATTTGGAACGCCATTTTGAATGCGAAAAATCGAACGCCTGAACCGCAGCAGAAATTTGGAACGCCATTTCGAATTCAAAAAGAAGAACGCGTGACGTCACTATGACGCCGTTCGCAAGATGGCAGCCTGCGTTTTTTTTCGGTTTTCGACAAAATTGCTAAATTTTTGATTTCTTGCCATCTTTTTGGCGACCATTACATGACGTCACCGGGACACCTTCCACCATTTCAGTATCTAATACCTAGGACAGACCGGCCCAAGTTAACGTGTTAACTTGGGCTGTATGTTTCATCTCGTTAATATTTAACACGTTAATAACGTGGTGAATTTCCTAGTCCACTCCCTGTGTTCCTCAAACAAGAGGAGTAAAGTTAACGCAGTGAATTTTGACATCATCAGTGTGGCCAGTCAATTATTCCACTACAATTTCCCTATGAAAGGGGCACCACTGTTGGTTTTCATGAGAAAGGTCTGCTGAATTTTGAATAAATCTGGATCCATGCTAGATCCATGCTGGATCCAAGCTAGGGGATTTCTGGTCATCAAGGTCTGACGACATTTCCTGGAATTTTGCTAGATTTCTGGTGTGATGTACAGGCTTGGCACTGGACAGAGGGGACACCGCATGGACATACTGTACATGTATGGGATTGGTTACATTCAATGGGTTTCCTAATCTGGGACAAGTGAAGCAAAACTCATTTTCACTATTGAAAGTGTTGGCTTGATGACAGCTTGTGGAGCTATTAATTGTCAGTGTTAAGCACTCGTACAGTATATTGACAGTCTGACATTATTATTTTTTAAAAAATGTACATTAGGCACGTATTTTTGATTACACATTTCACTCAACTCGAAATTTTTACATATACTATACATGTATGTTCAATACTGATGTCATGATATGTGTGGGGGGTCTAGCAATGATAATCTAAAAATTATGATTTTTAATTTGTAATTGAACGTACCGTATGTGAACTAATTTTAATAACCATAGTTTTTTTGCATAACTTTAGTCGCAAAACTTGATTTTCGATAATGTTTTCTTGTGATAAAATGATGCATGGTAAAGTTCAGTTTAGGGATAGAAAATAAACCTATTATTACCAGGGTCAAATGTCTGAAATTTCATGTAAATTGTCAGGGAATTTACCGAAAAACGTCAGGAAAATGACCAAAAAATATCAGGTAAAGTCAGGGAAATGACCGAACATGTCAGGGAATGTCAGGGAAACTCAGGGAAATCGATTTTCTGCAAAAGCGAGAAAATTTGATAGAATTCACCCAAACTACATGTCCTCAGCTGGTTTGGTCTTATGTCAATGCACAATTGTAGCCATAGGAGGATAGTGAAAAAGCAATGTTCCGTGACATTGACCCCCCTCAGTTTGTTTTCCCATATTTCGGAAAAGAACGCGTTTTCGCGAGATTGTACACGTGTAAAACGAGCTTGGCCAATCTCACGGATACAGACTGCGTAGTATCTCCGGGAAGCATTTATCTGCTGTTTACCTCAGATAAACGCAGTTTATTTAAAGAAACTGCTTATCGTTACCTTTGTAACGATGCCACGTACAGTGTACCTCGAAATCATTGAGCTAAAAGCGATTCGAGCGCCCTCTGGTGACAAACTAGTGAATCTGACGACCCTACTCACATAGCAGAGTCTGTGAAATGCGGATCCTACACGGTTAGTGTTACTGTCTTTGTTACAGTACTGACAGCAAGTTATCCGAAAATTCGGATAATCGCCAGTAATGAGAATGCAACATCAATCCATTAGTACTGCACCCTTTACACGATCAGTATTTGTTGAAATCGGCTGTGATAATGCCCGTGTAGGGTCTACTTTACTGTCATTATTGCGATACTGTCAGTAACGCCAGTACGCCTAATGAAATGGAACATCAATTCACCAGGATACTGCGCCCATTACACGATCAGTATTACTAGCAGTGTAAGGTCCCCATTATCAAAGTTGACAAATTTCCAGAGACATTCAAGTCCAAAACTCTGAACCAGTCCTACTTCGTAACCAAAGATTATTGATGTAATCCGTTTTCACAACCAATAATTCTTGGTTCAAATCACCGAATGTGATCGAAGTCGTTGGAAAACCAACATTACATCCACTACTGCATCAACCATTAAAGTACAAATACGTGTATTGTTTTGTCAAGTTAGTTTTTATTCATTGCGAACGTTTGCATGTAGTTACTGCGCTACACTGTATGTTTGTGCTAGGAAATTTGTGAAAATTTTAAGGAAATTGAGTTACCATCCACCAGTTTTCTTACTTTATAGTAAAAATAATGTCAGGGAAATTTCACTTCTTTGAATTCAGAAATAGTTTATTGTTATTATATTTCTTCTATTTCTCTAGCAGGCCTACGCATTTTATTCTGCTCGGTTTCAGTTAACGTCTTCGTCGGTCGATTCCTGAAAATCACAGAAGGCTTACAGAATAAATTGTGTAATTACAGAAATCGGCCTACCACACGTACAAATAAGATAAACTCAAATAAAATTCATTGTTTATTTGATGGCTGATGCAACTATGGATGTAATGTCGGCATGGTCGTAGGGAGGGCCCTTTGCACCGACAATTTGATATTATCATGTTTTGATCCACATGCACATTTTTTCGTAATCAAACTAACAAATCTACCAAGCTCGTTTTCGACTAAAGCTGCGTTCTCACGAGTCGATTTTTCTCGGTCAACTATCAGTTGAAAGCTAGTTGAAATGTGAGAACGCGCTTTCAACATAATTCAATCAGAGTTGATCAATTTTTTGATGAAGCATAATTTTGCTCGGCATATTGTCGGAAACCGCGATGGCGTGTTGCTGCGTGTTTCCCACTCGGTAATGCACCGTGTTCCAGGAACACGGTAACGCATGTTGCAGCGTAACACGTACTACCTATCAGTTTCCTACATGTACTTATCATTTACCATCATGAATAAAAACATTATCAGCATAAATTGCTGATATTTCTGTCAATCATGCACTCGAGTAAGGTGTGCTGAATAATTGGTAAGTTAATTTTTTATTGATTTGCTTGTTTTTAAAAAACGTAGTATAAAATAAAATGTAACACTGAATTTAACTCCTTCACCGGCTTAAGCAGAGTCTACTGTATGTAAGCTTACGTGTCTTTCTGGCTTTTGGTGATAATGCTCTTTGCTTACGCTTCTGGAACTTTCTTTCCGAACACCCCCCGCGCTGCAAAAAAAAAGCACGAAGGCTGCCCCGCCCCCTGGCTCCCATTGGCCGCCGCCGTCGATGACGTCGTTTGTTTTCGTCGTCCAATCGAGGTTAGCTTAAAAGGCCGAGTTGGCGCCTGCGTCATTCCGTCGACGTTGCTCGTGAACACCGCGCGTGAGCTCGCATTCTCGCGAGAGTTGGAACGAAGGAAAGAGGTTCGAGAACGAGAAGCTGAGCAAAAATCGAAATTGGCTCAAAGAGTGCCAGGAAAACAGCCACGTAACGCGAACAGAAGTCGTTGTTAAGTCGCGAATCTGCAACGGATTAAACTGTTCCAGCCAAACCCAGTGCGTGAACGCCGAACAAACGCCAGTAGTAAAATCGATCGGGTGAGACAAAAGAAAAAAAAGGCGACCCTGCATCATCCAGCATTAGAAAACGCTTGACCGTCGCCATCTTGGATTCCAGATTCTCCCGAATGCCACTTCGTCACCGACTGGTTTCCACGTCCACGCCATCGTTTAACCTGCTTCGCTACCGCCATCGCGTCTTCTCCTAGCGACCCGTCACCGTTGTTGCGATGAAGGACGAAATCGAAAGCGCCGCTGTATTTCTAGCCAGCCTGGTGAGGTTGGGTCACAAGTTGTCCGAACAGCAAGTGCAGATATTCAGGGGTACCCTAGAGAAGCTTCTGGGGGAGCACTTCCGCCACCACTGGTTCCCCGAACGGCCCGCCAAGGGTAGCGGTTACCGCTGCATTCGCATCAACCACAAGATGGACCCCATGCTGGCCAGGGCCGCCAAGGCCTGCGGAGTGAACGACTCTGGCCTGCTGCGCAACATGTTCCCCAACGAGCTGACCCTGTGGATCGACCCCTGGGAAGTGTCCTACAGGATCGGCGAAAACGGCTCCATCTGCGTGCTCTACGAGGGCGCCATGGGCAAGGAGAGCTTCCACGCCAACTCGTGTAAGGGCAGCGTGCACAGCATGGACACCCTCATCACGGACAACAGGAACCTCAGCCTGGACCACCAGTTCACGCAGTACGTGTCCAGTTGAGTTAAAAAAAGCTCGCGTCGCTCGAACTTCGCTACCTATGACCTGACACGACCCCGGTACGAGATGTGAACGACCATGGACCACGCCGGCCTCGAAGGCTAGGGGCCTCGAGGCGGTGCTGGACGAGCAACGGACCCTGGCGAGGGAGATCAACAAGAATGGGATTGCGTGCCCTGTGGAGAGTAGCGAACGGGTTTGAGATCGAAAGGCTTGGTTTGGGACCCACTACGTCGATACCCATATTGGGTACTTTTGCACAAAGTGCCGACGGAGTGGCCCAAAGTAGGCCTGAAACCCTGTTTCGTAAAACGCGAAAATTAGTGAAATGTGTATCTCGAGGGTTGTGAGACTCCGTATGTTGTAGCGATAATGCCCTTATTGCTACGCTTTCTGAAACGAAGTCGCATTTCTGAAATGTGGAAAGCAGTAAAAAATCAATGTAAACTGGAAACAATCGTTAAGGGTTGGGAAAAAAGGGTCGCAGAATTAACGTCATTTTTATGAGGAAAGACATCATCTGAGTGTGTGTGTGCCTTTACGCTAACTCGACAAGTGTGGCCCTATTCAAAAATATGACCAGAGTCGATCTAAATTATTGGTACGAATTTATTCGCATTTCTGAAATGTAGAAAGCAGTAAAAAATTAATATCGTAAACTGGATACAAACGTTAAGGGTTGGGAAAAAAAGTCACAAAATTAACGTAAGAGCAAATACAGTATCTGAGTGTGTATGTATTTACGCTAACTCGACAAAAAGTGTGGCCCTATTCAAAAATATGTATTGAGTCGACCGAAATTAATGGTACGAATTTATTCGCATTTCTGAAATGTAGAAAGCAGTAAAAAATTAATATCGTAAACTGGAAACAAACGTTAACGGTTGGGAAAAAAGTCACAAAATTAACGTAAGAGCAAATACCGTATCTGAGTGTGTATGTATTTACGCTAACTCGACAAGTGTGGCCCTATTCAAAAATATGTATTGAGTCGACCGAAATTATTGGTACGAATTTATTCGCATTTCTGAAATGTAGAAAGCAGTAAAAAATCGCTACGAAAAAATCAATATCGGAAACTGGAAACAAATGTTAAGGGTTGAAAAAATAGGATCACGAAACCCTTGAGGTGCGCATTTCACTCCTCGCCTTTCATGAAATTGGGTCCTGATGAGTAAGGACATTTGCTGGAAATCGATGTGGGATCGATTAATTACCACCCCTAGGAGTTGCTCGAGTCAAAATCGGGTTACGCAAAATCGAACGGGGTTAAAATTGACCTAAATTAGTCGTATTTCTGACAAGTAAAAACCGATATCGTAAACTGGAAGCTAACGTTAAGGTTCACAAAATTAACAGAAGAGCAGAAATACCTCATCTGAGAGTGTATGTATTTACGCTGACTCGACAAAAGTATCGCCCTATTCAAAAACGTAATCATTCCAAATTAATGTCCGGAGAATCGACCTAAATTATTGGTCCGAAATTATTCGCATTTCTGAAATGTAAGAAGCAGTGAAAATCGTTACGAAAAAATCAATATCGTAAACTGGAATAAAATCGTCAAGGGTGGGGAAAAAGGCTCACGAAATTATCATCGTTACATGCTAAAAAGATCAGAATTTGACGTCATCTGATAGGTACAGCTTGTCTCATTATGTCCCACGTTCAAGAGAAATCGGTCCAGATACTCAGAAATCGGAAATAATCTCCAGCGAATGTCCAGTTTTACTCGCCAACCAGCTTGTGCAAAATCGATCTACATGTACGATCAACCAAACCTGAACACGGTTCGCTGTTATCGACGTCATTCAATGACTAAAACACTCCGCTACGATCCAGGTTGTGAAAGGGCATTTTAAACCCCGTTTTTGGTGACCATCCCTCGCCATGTCCGTCTTGTTTTGTCCCGTATCGCCCTCTTGACCATCATTGACTCGTGGCGATTCAATCGCTCTCAAGCCAGCAAAACGTGTCCAGTGATGTTTCTAATGTGGTGATAATGTTTCTTTTTATGAAATGACGATCTCTTGATTTCCTCACACCCGTGAAGTACAACGGTCATTCAACGCCCCCAACCCCTCTCCCATGAAAACGAACGTCGCCGCCATCTTGGAAAACCCTTCCCTCATCGCGTCCGCACCCAGTGATACACGGATTAATATATGATTACGCTAGTTTCGGGCAGCTCTCTTGCCCCCCCCCTATCCTGCGTGAACTCTTGACCCGAAGAGCCAAAATGATACCAAAAACTGGCCGCCATCTTGGAGACCCATTGGAAACGAAAAAGGGGACCAAATCCGCCAATGTCGTCGTCGTCGTCGTCTTGAACTCTTTCTCTTCACTCGCTGAAATTCATTCGTGAACTCTTTGAACGCGTTTATTACCCCGGTGGAGTTTTGCTGAAAATGAAAATGTCACCGAAGGCCAGTTTGCTACATAACGTTACACCAGACCGCCATCTTTCTTTTCTTAATTTTTCTCTTATCTTTTCTCTCTCTCCCACCCATAGGCGTCACTTCTGTTGTCTTCTCGTGATCTCTCTCGCTGTTTGTTTACCATAACCCCAAATTGTGCCCTCCCCCCGAAGTAACCGAAATTGACCTTTGACCCCCAAACCCCATCGTCATCTAGCTATTAATATTACTACTGCCATAATGTTACGTTGCCCGTGATCGCGATCAACCAAAGTGATATTTTTTTGTTTCCGAACGGAAGTTGGGACACGAGATGTCCGGAAGGCGTGTATAAACCTCCCAACCCCTTCCCGTGGAAGTGGCCGTCTTATGTAGTTGTTAAGGAAATGTTGTTGCACCACGCCGGGTTAGCTTAATCGGCGGTTTGGACGCTTTCTGGGCCGCAGCGGCGATATTCGGCGCTGACTGGCCGGTCCTTAATCGCCCGTTAAGTCACCCCCCCCCCCACTGTTGGTGCAACTGGCCTCGTACGATGGATAGGCCGAATCACGCGACTCTGCCCGTGACCCCAGCGCATAGTTTTGCGTGGATTTCAGCGTTTTAAAATGGAAGCCTCGCATCGTGGCTGACGTTTCTGACGGGTTGCACCAAGCTACGGTTAAGTGGGAATCGCGGTTGAACTGAGTTTAAAGTAGTTTAACGGAGTTTAAACGCGACTCGCACTTAACCGGAGCTTGGTGCAACGCCAGTGTTTTGAGTTTCAACTCCCATGACCCCTACACCCACCCCCCCACCCTACAATGGCGTCAAAAAATTATCAGAAAAACTAGCGAATTTTTCATAAATTTGCGGCGGTTTTCAATGGGGAGGGGCGCCGTAGCCGTTGCACTTCTCTCGGTTATCGTCCATCGCGAGAAATTAATGTTAGTTAATGTCCAGTTAATGTTTCCCCCGTTAGCATTCGTTGGCGCGGGTTGCATGGTGACGTCACTTTCAGCTAACCATGAAATGACGTCATAGTGCAACTCGCTCGCGGGAAGGCGATTGGAGACCTCGACCCATGTGATGTCAATGTGTAGCAGCTCAGGTGAAAATTATTACCAAATGCATGTTTGGTACGAAAGTTCAGTAGTGAACTTAAAACTTATTTTTACTAAATTTGACGTTTGCATAAGCCGCGATGTAACTTTCGAAATTATTGAATTTTTCAACCCATCGGGTCTTCAGCAGATTTGCTTATTTCGTATCGATAATTATTGATAGTGGGTGGTTGGCTGATTCCTGAAATCCAAAATTGTTAAAATTATATAAAAAATTATTAAATTATCAAATTATTTAACTTAAAACTCATCAGGTGTTCAGCAGTTACTGTGCTGAGTCAGTTTTGCTAAGTTCATATCAAAAATTATTGATTGTGGATGTGTGCCTGATTCCTGAAATCCATAATTATTAAATTTATTAAATTATGAAAAACTATATAAAATTATATTTTTTTTATTATTAAATTATCAAATTGTTAAATTTCAACCCATCAGGTGTTCAGCAGACTGTGCCTTGTCAGTTTTGCTAATTTCATATCAAAAAATAACTGATAGATGGGTGGCTGGCTGGCTGATTCCTGAAATCCAAAATTGTACAAATTGTTAAATTATAAAAAAATTAAATTTCAATCCATCAGGTGTTCAGCAGTTTACTGCGCTGAATCAGTTTTGCTAAGTTCATATCAATAATTATTGATAGTGGGTGAGTGGCTGATTACTGAAATCCAAAATTTTTATCGGAGATTAAAACTGGCTTTAACTGGCGAAAATGTTTGTTTTTTGAAATTATTTAATTCAAACCTATCAGGTATCCTATCAGGTATTGGACACTTTGATATCAAAAATTATTGGTAGTGAGTGGATCATTCTTAAAATTCTAAAATTTTGATCCACGCTAACCCGACTTTAAGACTAACTTTAACGATCGTTTTGTCGTGCTTCGAAGGCGTTAATGGCCGTTTAGTGCCAGGGTAGCGACCTTCGGGGTTTTTTCGACAACGAATTTTAGGCAGTTTTTGACATGCCTAAGCTTCGCCCCAACCCCGAATTGGCAAGGAGGTTTTTTACTTCGTCTTCGTAGCTTAACCTCGTTTCGTGTTTAATAAAAATAACATTTCGTTGAATGTAATTGAGAAGAGCTAGCGTTTTTGAGGACATTGCAATGGGATTGAGGTCGCAGAATCGAACAATGACGAACGATTCTGCAGGCTGATGTGAGGCAACATGGTCGCCATCTTGGCTGTTCACATTTTAGGCCTAATTTCAACAGAATAAATTTTGCGGCAAAAAGGGGCGACTGCCATTGTTTACAAATTTGTCGAAATTATCTCCTGAGCCTCATTCCGTGACCCTCATGCCAGCCTCCGCGTCGTGTTGGGTGCCCCGAAAGTCAGATGCAACAACGACTTTTGGGACACCCCACCTTTTTCCTTTAATACGCCCCTTATCCCCCCTCAGTATTACTTTAATGGTCGGTCGCGAATGCTTACACCCGTTTGAGCCAAACTCGATTTATAACCCAGTTACTGAACCATCAATTTAAGTCGGTTGCACCATTATCAGTTGTGATATCTCCCGTGATTGACGATTTTGAATTCACGATTGGGAATTCACGGACCTAATGTCGCGTTAGTGCAGTCGGGTTCGAATGTTGCTAGTCAATTTTTAAAGAGCAGTTAGTTGTTCAACGATTAACTTGAAAATAGTTAACGCTCCGTCAATTCCCGGTTGCACACGTACTGCGATTTAATTGCTCGCTGCCATATTGGCACAGGTGAATCGAAACCACTTTTGCGGAGGTTGGTGCAACCCACGATTAATCGGTAATTTGAAATTGCCCATTTGGTAATATTTGCCAATTAGGTAATTTCTACCAATTTGGTAATATAATTTGCCGATTTGGTAATACAAGTTGCCGATTTGGTAATGCAAGTTGTCGATTTGGTAATGCAAGTTGTCGATTTGGTAATGCAAGTTGTCGATTTGGTAATGCAAGTTGTCGATTTGGTAATACAAGTTGGCGATTTGGTAATACAAGTTGGCGATTTGGTAATACAAGTTGCCGATTTGGTAATACAAGTTGCCGATTTGGTAATACAAGTTGCCGATTTGGTAATACAAGTTGGCGAATTGGTAATACAAGTTGCCGATTTGGTAATACAAGTTGCCGATTTGGTAATACAAGTTACCGATTTGGTAATACAAGTTGGCGAATTGGTAATACAAGTTGGCGATTTGGTAATACAAGTTGGCGATTTGGTAATACAAGTTGGCGATTTGGTAATACAAGTTGGCGATTTGGTAATACAAGT
>JAQGAF010005171.1:0-12581 GCA_034687865.1 Kryphioiulus occultus | reverse complement strand
ATGATGTCTTGGTGGTACCCACCGAATCTTAATTTGGATTGATGGACTACACCCCCCTACCACATGGTATTAAATTATTGACAGTAGGGTACTGAGTTGAATTGAATTGAATTGGATTGCTTGTACTATTGCTGAGTCATAAGTTATTTAAAATCTTGCATTTTGTTATGGGATGAAGATTTGAAATTGAAGACATCCTAGGGATTCAGACCGATTTGAACTTTGCATCAATATTTCTGGTTCTGGTAATGTGGCGCGAGCATGTCATGTCTGACGTCATCCCGCAGTTATGTGGGAAGGCTGTCATGATCCATTGTTCTTGGGTTCTCAACGGGTCATAAAATTCTCTAGCTAATGATGTTTTCGTAAGCAAGCAAAATGATCCTTATTATTTCAAGGAAGGTATTTAAGCCTTGTCTGAGATTGTCGATAGCGAACCCCAGAGGACGGTTTTGTTACACTAACATGATCAAATTCTGAAGGCATGGTACGATTCAAAATTATTTCTATCCCTCATGTCCTAGTGTCGATATAATCGGAATTGTTAGATCTTTCCAAAATACCCATGGGTTTTTTGAGAAGTCTATTTGCAACGTATATGGATTTTAAGCGACGATACTTCAAACAGTATATGTATGTCATTAACAACGTTTCGGTGTCATTGAAATATAGAACTTTTAAAGAGAAAAATGGTTATCCAATATCATTCTATCACCGATGAAAATTCTCTAGCCTAGAATACAAGAATGACAATAACTATCCTAGCTGTCGCAATTTATCCATTTTGTACTATCTTGTTTTATTTTTATTTAATTATTTTTTGTATTTTTTGTGCTTATCCGACATCACCTAGCCTGAACTAACACAAAAATGTAATTTATTTAGCTACCCCTAACCACCAGGCAATCACTACCAGCCTACGAACCGTTAGGATAAGCTCACTTTCTCATAGTGCCTAAGGCGGTTCAGGGCATAATGTAAACTGTGCAGAATATTATGATCATCCTAAATGCCGGCGATGATGCACGCCAACTTCCGGGTGGGTGGCGCCACTTACAATTGTTTTGCAATTGTTTTCCAAGACCAGAAGCATTTGTATGCATTCGTGTATAATGAAGTTGCACTGGAATTGTTTTGATCATTAGCGAACGTAGGCGATACGTTAAAGTGTGTTCTTAGACATTAGTGAAATGTTATAGACGTTCTGGACAATGTGCAAGAAAACGTTTATTACTAACCGCTTGTCAAATTGAACACTGTGCAGAAGTCGAGTGCGTCATTAATTTGTCGCTCGCTTTATGAAATATCCTTCGTAATATATCTGGGTGTTTTACACATCCTGTTACCGTCGACATTGCGGTTCTGTAACGGCTTCCAATAATGCACAATAAAATTTTCTGCCATGTTCTGGGGTGGCTGAAGGGAACGTGCATGTAGAGGGGATCTGGGTGTTGAATCGCTAGTGTGAATTACGAGGCGATATTTTCAGTTGTTTATTTGAATAAGGCGAAGCAACTCGGTAGCGGTGTGAACACTGCAGTTGGCCAGCCTTGAAAAGCACGCCAGTAGACGACTTGGCAAATATTGCAACCGTTTCTACCAAATTTTTGGTTTCTCCTAAGAATTCGCGAAAAATTTCAACGTCCCATTTTGACATCATTGTTGTGTTGAATCATGCAGTATATCGATTTGCTCCTTTCCAACGAGTTCCAATAATGGCAGTTACATTTTTCTTATTATGACAAAAATACAAGTCGAAATATGTACATGTCTATTTTCTCGCAAGTATCACGTGATCGAGGAATGCGATTTGACGTCTATTGCCATGTATCCTTATTTTTGTGTGTGTTTAACCTAACCTAAAATAACCTTGAAACGTAAATTCTTTATTTAGCTGCCCCTAACTGTCAGGCAATCACTGCTACCCTACCAGCCGTTAGGAGAAGCTCACTTGCCCGTAGTGTCCTCGGGTACAGGGTGACTAACTGTCATGGAAGTCATGGAAAATTCACGACATTATATTCAGGTCATGAAAGTCACGGAAAAGCCTTGAAATTTACATTAGGGTGATGGCATTTTTGCCTTTGATATTGATTCATGAAATAAAGATGTGAGTTAAAATTTATCATTTGTCACCCAATATTGCAATAAATTTCGCTTTTGGTGTTTTTTGGCCAATGCTCATGTCGTCGCCGTAGTAGAGGGTGTTTCTGAAAATCTCCATTCAATGATGACATACAACTTGAATGGCCCCATTTTCAAGGATTAGCTTTTGAAGTCATGAAAAAGTCATTGAAAAGTCATGGTATTTGCATTGCCAAATCCTGTATACACCCTGTCTGATCTAACCAATGCAAATGTATCAAATCACATGTGGTTTGTTTGCCATATAAGACAGCGCTTTCTGAAAATATTGTTTTAAAAAATATGTGTATCTATTCGACTGCATTATTTTAGCAACAGTTTCCATTTTAAATAGGTTATCAAAGTTCAAATCATTCATCGGGGCTTTATTTGTGTTTTGTTTAAGGTGAATGGATTGTCTGATAATTATGAAACTTAAAGCCATACAGAGGAACCTATTCAGCGAAATATCAAAGCATGAGCACTTCTTGATGTTTAGCCATTGCTGGTATTTGCATCACAGCCACCTGAAAGGGAAATCAGGTAGATTCATGTGAATCCTCGATGGGTAAACACAATACAGTAGTATGCAAATTTGTTCATGCATGCAGTTACATAATTGCTCTTGCGATAATTATTCAAATTCATAATGGGTGGGGGGAGGGATGTCATTCCCGTTCTAATGAGAGACTCCCTGAGCAGAAACAAGGGAATTACATGTAGCACTCTCGTCGAATTAAAATGACCTGGATTTTTAATTCGACCACAAAATACTCGATCAAAAACAAGCTTCAACGAAGCAACCGAGCGCTTACAATCACGACTTTCAAATGGGATTGACGTCACTAATTCATTCACTAATGCTCGCCCAGATCACCTTTTTATGAACATGAGCTAAGTATGTAAAACATGGTGAGCCCTGGGTTCGCATCCATGTCATGTCATCAATAACGACCATTCATGGATGCTGGCGGGAAATCTCGTTGGCGCGTTGCCAAAGGGTTAAATATCTAAAATATGGTAATAATTGTTCGCCTCCAGAATAACTTATGTCTCCTAGAGGGATGAATTCCTATTGGCACTGATGGAGCTTATCAGCATCTTGAGATTCCTTCGATGGAAATAAGCGCAGTATGCGATGCCTGTTATCACCAGGCATGCGCCCTATACTACCCTTGCATGCACTTCCTGCGTACCAAGATGCTCTTAAGCCTTTTTCAGAGTTGAATCGACTACGGAATGATATACTATGTAATATGCCCTGCTCCAAATGTGCTCAAAATATGTACATGTTTATTTCAACCTAAATGTCTAGTAGACAAGAATGACAGGGTTGAATCAGTGATGAACCTAAATGATGTACTACTGAATATGCCCTGCTCCAAATGTGCACATCATATATGAACAGTATACCTCAAACCTACCTCTCTAATTGATGAGAATGACACATGTGCCGTTTATTTTTCGCATTATTTTTTGCGATTCGTGGTTTTGTGCTTAATCTAGACTAAGCCGAAAAATATTTTCTGTTCTGGAATGCTGGCAATCACTGCCAGCTTGCGAGCCGTTAGGAGAAGCCCAATTTCACGTGGTGTCTATGGAAGCCTATTTTCTCATGGAATCTATAGAAGCCTATACTTTCTCAAAGTCTATGAAAGCTCACTTTCTCATGGTGTCTATAGGAGTCCACTTTCTCATATAGTGCCTATATAAGCCCACCTTCTCATATAGTGGCTGTAGGAGCCCACCTTCTCATATAGTGTCGAATAGGAGCCCACTTTCTCATATAGTGTGGAGTAGGAGCCCACTTTCTCATATAGTGTCTATAGAAGCCCTATTTATCATACAGTGACTATAAGTACTCACTGTCTCATATAGTGTCTACAGGGGCTTACGTGCTCTTAGTGCCCGTGGAAGCCCACTTTCTCATGGTATCAGACTTTCTCATATTCTCTCATACTTTCTCATAGTAGCTGTAAGATTCTATGATTGCGCGCAGTTCTACACAATTCCATGACGTCACATTGTGTTTCGTTGCAATTTGACTCAACTCTGTCTTAAAAGGACTGTTATAAATAACACGATTAACTTAAAAAAAATAATTATCAAATCCCATTATTCCATTTTCATTTTAAAAGGGCTAACAAATTTGCAAGCCCCACATTGGCTGGTCACACGTACATGTACTGTATATGCAGTTTTAATGTGGCGACAGAAATTTGTGTTCTGATGATGCCTGATGAAGCCGGTCACTGCGGTACCAGAAACCCGATGTTGCCGTCCACCGGCATCCTGTCCAGGCAGGAGTGGTGTCCACGGTTTTCGCAAGGCAAGAAATTCCCTGCTTCGTACTCCACCCGGCTGGTCTCCATGCCCGTGTGCAGCCAGCTAGGGGCATGCTTGAGGCACTCTCTCCCGTAGCGGTTTCTGGAGTACAGCCCCGGATTGGGCCTGCCACTCACCCACTCACCGTGGATTTCAATCTTCGTGTTCGTCCGGGGCGAGGCCTCCTTGAAGAGGAACGTGTCGTGAGGTATCCACCAGTCTCCCCACAACTCGATGTACATGCCAGACACCATGATGCGGAAGTAGGAGCGCTTCAGACCGTTGGGCATGCTCTTGTCGCAGCACACAGGGTCCTCGAAGCCGGTCAGCTGGAAACCACGCAACTCAAACTCTGACGCCATGCTCTTGATGAAGGAGTAGTTCTGCTCGGGGTAGCTGGCGTCACCGTCAAGGTCCCAGGGCATCAGGTCGCTCATCTTGACAGCGCCCAAGACGCTGCCAGAATCCAATTGGAAGCTCATGTTGTACACGTTGCAGAAGGCATCAAGGAACGCCACAGCCTCGGCAAACTCCTCTTGACAGCACACAGGAATGGCGAAAGAATTGGTGGCGTCCCTTTTCTGGCCACAGGAGATACTAACGTCGCTGCAAGAGTACTTGTGCAGGATGCTGGACAGCTGCAGGTTGATGGCGATCCTGTTGAGCTCCCACTTGCGAGCAAAGGCCAGCCAGGTGTCGCTGAGGAAGACACTGCTGGCGTCTGTCATGGGCCCGCTGGAGTAGAACATGACGTCCGGGGCGGCCATGGCCAGCCAGCCGGTGCTGAGCTGCAGGAAGAGGTCCTGGAACACGACGTCGGAATCCAGCTCCTCGTCCAGAGGCATCAGCTTCAGAAGACTGGTGTGGGCCATGAAGGGCCCATCCACGTAGTCGCAGAACATGGACTCGTTCCTGGAGAAGTGGTAGCCTTTCTGGTATTTCAGCACGTAGTTCTTCAGGTCGCTCTGGAAGCAGCCGACCTTCCATTGACCGTTGCGGTTCCGCAGGGCACCGCCAACGGCGCCCACGCCAGGCACTTCCGTCAGCAACCGCAAGAGTTTGTCCATTGGCGAGGACGCCCTGGAGAATCGCCAAATGTCACGCGCCAAGAACACAAACTTCGTCGTCACCAGCTCGATGGCTGCGTTCCAGGTGACCTCTGAAGCATTCGGCGTTGTGGCTTCTTCGCTGGACTTCAGAAACTGGAGCCAGTCAGCGGCGAAGATGTCCGTACCAGAGTAATCTTCCGATGACAGACCGCTGTCGATGACCACCACCCGCATCCCAGGGTAGGCGCTGGAGAAGTCTTCCAGAAGCTGCGTGGTCAATGCCCTCTTGTCTCTGATGGGCACTTCCCCAACGTTGATGAGGACGGTGACCAACTCGCTGATGGGCTGGAGGCCAGTGCAATTCAGCGTCTGCCAGCCCTCCGAAGACCTTGGGCCGAAGTAGTGCTCTGGGCACACCACTGGATCTTGCACCTCACGTGGGTAAATATCAATGTCCAATGGCGGATACAGCTGGGACGTCACGTATTTCAGGTCCTTCAGGCTCTGGAGGCTTGGTGGCTTATTCGCCAGAAGCGACTGCTCCAGCTGCTGGTAGACGTCCAGCAGATGGATGGCCAGCTCTCGAGCATCCCGTAAGATCAACGGCTGCTCCAGGTCGAAGTCATCTTCAGGGACATGGAAGGTGCGGTTGCTGCCGTTCATGCAGAGCATCGAACTCCATAGAAAGAACAGCGTTTGAGCAAGGAGGATAAGCAGAATCAATGGTTCAGCCAGAATTCGTTTGCAGACGGCCATCTTTGTGTTTGCTGTAGTGAACATCACCATGACGTCCAACGGTCAAGGGATACTGACGAATGCTAGAATTCTGTGCCCTTCAACCTACATGTATGCAGCACCAGAGATCACAAATGGCTGCTTTGTGCGGATATAACAATTTATTCCGTTTTATGCTTAGTTGTGCACACGTGTTTGTTAGTACTTGTGTGTTAGTTCACATGTGGTTGGCTTAATAGTGACACAGGGGGAAAGAAGCAACAAAATGTTGAGCCATCGTTTTTATTATATCAGAATTTGACATATGATGAATTCATCATTTGTGATCCAGTTTTGTGAGTAATTTCGCCTATGACGCGTTTTTTAAATATGCTTTTTTAATATTCCCTATACGGTATTATTGGGTTTAAATACAGGACAAATGTTGGTATGGAATGTGGGTAAAAACCTATCATTGGAGATCTAATTGATCAAAAAAGCTGCTTGTGTAATTCCCATCATTACTAAGGCCTTGTCCACACCTATGAATCTTTTGCTATACAGTACATGATTTCTAGAACAGATTTCCTCAAAATGTTTGCTCATTTCGAACGTGGAAACATGTTTCCTTGCTAGAAATGTGGCAACTTTTGAAAAATACTGTTTACAGAAACCATGTTTCTATGAAATTTTTCCTTGATGTGGACAAGGTTTAGGAAGAAAAGTCCATGAAATGCAGTGATTGTGATCGAGTTCTACAAAAACGCCCTGCATAGTTCTTGAAATAAGGTAATGTTTTCAAAAATTTCACTATAAGGCATTATCTACAAAATTTGGGCTAGTATTTGTTTTTCCCTTCTCATAAAACAATTCTCGATTCACCTTTGAACCGAACACCCCAATGAGGTAGGGCAAGAAAATGCCATATTTTTAGGCAAGTAATTCAGTCGCACCCTGTACAGTATGTGAAACTGTGTTACTGGTTGAATGTTTACTAGGTTGGTGGTTCTAAAGTGATATGAAAATTGGGCGCCTGATACCTAGCGTGAAATTTGCATGCCCACAAACACAAAACGCTTATCTGACAGCACGCAAAGACGTCTCCCAAATTGGGTCAGACCGTTAAGAAATTATCATTTTTGCAATTAACAAATTAATAATTTATGCTAATGTTCGGCGTTTTAGGGGTCGATTGATAAGGCCATTGAATGCGTATCCTGGAACGAGGGAATTGAGGGGATTGGGCGAACGCTATGTGTAATTACTAAGCTTTCTGGTCATTGGAAAATATGACCTAATAATCCACTTACTTAAAAACACGTATTTTATTCACGCATATTTAACTCCACCGCCTTTGTTTACGCCAGTGCGAAAATTATTTACGAAACTCGACGGCCTGCGCAGCGTCCAGGGGGCGCTGGGGGCGAAATTAGGTGGCGATAAACAATTTATCATTGTTAAAGTTTACGAAATTTATAAACATTTCACGGCTTGAAATAGTAAAGGGATTCCCATTCTTGCGCTCTCCGTTGACATAGACCAGGTATAAGTGGATTCTAACCAAGAATAGAATGCTGGGATTTATAGCAGCCATTTTAACATGTTGTTCGCCTATTTCGGTTTAGTGTAAATTGGCTTTTTTGTGGGAAGGTTTTAATGGAACGGACCTGAGGACAGAATGGCAATTTACCTCGGCCCAAATATGCTAAATGCACCAGAAATGCCATTTTGCAAATTATTATGCTTTTAGAACAAAGAAATGTATCGATTTGGGCTCAAAAAATGCACACATGGATGTCTTTGAAAATCTATTTTTGTGAAAGAATTTTACCTACGTTGTTTTAAATGTTATTATTATATTATTATTTAAAAATTATTCTTTCACAGGGTTCCCCAATTCAGAACTGACATTTTCAACTTACCTGACTGTTCAATTTTTTAAAACAAATTTCCCTGACACCTTGGCCTTTGAAAATGCGAAACAAAATGTGACATTGCAATGTAAGGAATGTTACATGCATATTTATTTCTTATTTGGAGATAGAACACTAATTTTCACTAATATAGATTAGTTTTCTTAATTTAGTTTACAAATTTACTAGTCATCCCTTGATTTTTGTGCTGACAAACGACTAGATATGAAAAATCTGTTTTGATTTGTTGAATTTTCCTAACTTTTTAAACAGTGATCAATTTTACCTAACTTTTCCAAGCCGTTTCGATTTCCCTGACTTTTGCAGGTTTTCCAGTCTGGGGGAACCCAGTTTCAGCAACTAATGATTCTAAAATCTAAATAACATACTATGAGACAATGTTTTAAATTATTTCCAAACTGTATTTTTCAATTATGTCATATACATGTATGCCAGCCTGCATATTTAGGTTATCAGTGGTTAAATCCAGAATGTTGCAATTGGGCAAAACACTGTTGCACGGCCCCAGATTTTTATTTGTAAATGTTATCACTGAAGAGTCAATATTTTAAAAACAAGCTTGAAGTGCGCCATGTGCACCCAGGGATGAAATTGCCTTGTCGATTTGCTGGTTTGGGCACAGGATGTTGCGAGCTAGTTAAGATTGTTAAACCCTTTTTAAATTCCAGTCATAGATTTGTGACTGGTTTTGGTGCATATGCAAGGACACCAATATATGCTTATTATACGGTTTGTAATTGGTACGACGTCACATTCCATCAGTTTCCTCTTGAACTAGAATATTCCTATACCATTGAAATTTTGGCTTTACTGCTGCCCAGCTCCATAAACACTACGAGAAAGTGGGCTTCTCCTAACGGCTCAAAGGCTGACAGTGATTGCCTGCGGCTGGGGCAGCTAAATGAAGAAATTACATTTTTACATCAGTTTAAGCACAAAAAAATACAAAAAGAACAAAACCTCAAAAAACGTAATAAGCATTATTTTCGACAGCTAGAACAGGTGCCATTCTTGTCTGCTAGACAAGTAGGGCTGAAATACACATATCTAGGGCACTTTTGGAACAGAGAATAAAATGCGGTATATTCTATATTTATTACGAAGTTTAATACAAAATCATCTGTTGGAGAGTCAAGGAAAGTCAGGGAAATGAAATATGGTCAAGGAAAGTCCGGGAAATATCGACATTTTGCCCATTAAGTCAGGGAAAATCAGGTGGAAATCAAGGAAAACATTCGAGAAATTTTGAAATTTTTTTTTTGACTTATTGACATAGTCATAGGCAGAAAGTCTCTTTTCTGAAGCCCCTTTTCTCCGATTATTGCATTGTTTTATGCCTAACTTGGTTTGTCCATCCTGGCTGAACAAGCTTACTGTTAAATATACATGTAGGTTATGTGGTGTATATCGATGTCAATATGACTGTACATGTATGGTCTTAGACATGGTCATAAATAACTCTTACATAGTCATACAGTGCATATGGTATACTGTATAATATTATTCAGCCTTGATCAAAAGTATGGCGCACCCCCTAAAATTCGCCTTTTTTGCATAATATCTCTGCAAAAATGTTCTTGTTCTTGCTCGAGAAAGGCAATTGACCAAGAAGTGCTGCAGTTGCACCGAACAATTCAAAAAATATAATTAATTGTAGTTAATTTTACTTTCATGTGAAATTTTCTAGTTGATATGTCAGGGAAATTACGTTTCACATTTTGGTATGAACCCTGTATTTACTAAGCTAAATAAGTTGTAGGATGTCATAAGCAATATGAAGTTTATACAGTCTACGGATTACAAAAAAAATGCAGTGAACCCTGGAATTATGGAAAGCGTCTTGATTGATTTCCATATTTACTTCCATTATGTCTGATTAGACAATTACATGTTTATGACTGACAAGCCCTTCGTGTCCCGCTTCCTCCCTCACCCACTTTCGCGAAACCCTTGAAACGCTATAACCTATATTTTATGAAAATGAAATTCCCCATCACCATCTGCCAAATGAGCAAAAATCGTTTTAATGATCGATCGTAACGCGAGACGCATTCCTCAGCTAATATCTACTGACCTAAAATCCGGCAGCAACGTGGCGTTCCCACTTTGATTGCCTACTTTTATCCGGCCAATTACAGTTTTAAGTAATCGAAAGTAGCGCCGGAAGGCCTCTGATCTTGGGCATCGAAGCACTGAAATAACTGTACTTGAAGAACTCTTTTCAAGGCCTTTTAGGGGGCGTTATAGCCATGCAAAAACTTCGGAACATATTATAAGCGCTAATAAATTAGTATAATCGATGAATTTATTTTTTATCTCGTAGAATGAGACTATCTCTAGTGAATAGCTTTCTGTTTTGAGGTATAAATTCAGCCGTTTAGTTATAAAAAATAGATTGATTTGGTAAAATTCAAATTTTTGAACTGATCGCATCAGGGTGACTTGCCGTCTGGAAAACCTCGAAAAGTCAGAGAAATCCAGATAATGCCTGGAAATTTGTGGCGATGCAACAATTTTGATTGTTATGAAGTCTAAGAACAGCAGTAGAAAAGCTGCATTTATTCTAATTTTTTTCTAAAAATTTCGCCTATGGCGTTTCCATCATCATTAGAATTTCCTAGTATTTCTTATGAATAACCCAATAACATGTATGATCATGTTATTTCAAAAACACGTCCATCAAAAATCGCCTGAAATTCATTATTTCTGGTATTTTTTTTTTAAAAGTTGCCTTTATGATAATCGTAAAGATAAATAGGAGGCTATAACTTGCAAAGCTATACTTAGCAAATTGTTATATGAATCTTATTTCTCATAAACATTGCCTGCCAAATTTTCGTCAGTGTTACACATTTTTAACATTTTAAATGAGGAAAAAACCCACTAAAATGCGGCATTTAGGATCTAGTGGTTTAAAAAAAATCTTCATTGTATTTATCGGTATTAACTCGAAAAAAATGTTTGTTTCAAATTTTCTGTAAATTTGGCACCAAGTATCTGAAAAACCTAGAAAAGTCATGGAAATTTGATGCAGATTCGGCTAGTAAATCTGTCGCACTATTTCTTATTTAATTTTTCAATTTTGCCACCTTTTGAACTTGTTTAGGCCCAAGTTAGGAGGTTAGGCTTGATTTCTGCAAGGTGTGTCCTTTTGACAGGAATTTCCAGTGTCCTAAATTGTCGAAATTCGTGAGTTGGCATCGTCTAATGCACACGTCGACCCACAAAATAAATGAGGAACGATGCGACAAGGTCTGTCTAACAGGCCTCCATACAACAGGGCAGTTTTGGCTTTATTACGACCTGATAGTTGGTGAGCATCACAAGAATTTTAATGCATTCGAGCTGCTTGCCGCCATTTTGCACCCTCTTCTGTTTCTTTATCAATTCAGGCTAATGAGACGAGCGGTGCATGGCATAATATCTCACAAGAAATGCATTTAAAAACACATCTGGTACATCCACCATGGTGAGCGAGACTTCCAAAAAGGTCACTGAGCATTTTCCATATAGGCCTACATCTGTGAAAACCAAGAAAAAGGTTAAATGAAAGGAATTTGGCTAACAGCTTAAATGGATTTTATGAGAGATCCTACAAACGACCCCAAAATACATGTACAAACACTTATGTCAGCCATGTTCTTAAAGGATATGGGGTGTATTAGATGGTCCATCCGAATTAATCTTACATGCCCAGCTCCCAGAGGGCGCCCAGAAACGGAAGTTGGCGAGCGCTTCCGCCCGGGTTCATTTGCATACCTCAAACCCACGATACGGCCTCTTTCTCGTTTCCGGAAATCCAAAGGAAGTCGTTCGATTGAACCGTAAATTTTATGTATTTATCTTTTGTTGGGCGGTTTAAGCAACGCTTAATTTCGTTTGAAATTAGGAGAGAGGGCTAATGGCAGAATAAAATGGAGCTGTACTGTCTCTTAAAACACTTTGATGGGTTAATGCTTGACGTTTCTTGGCTTATATGGTCAAAATAAAGACATGGGCTCGAAACACACAAAAATACAGGAACTAGTGAATGCTGTCACTTGTAACAATTTTCTTAACTAACAGTCCTGGCAAACATTATAAGGAATAATGGAAATGTAGAAAACCCCTCACTTCCGGTCAGTCGGATGGCAAAGCGAGTGGTCAACCTTGGCTGTTGTCCATTCGAGAGAATAGCGAAAGTTACCTTCGACAGAACCTCAGGGATCACATTTGAGCCAAAGTGAGTCAAATTTGCAGGCCGCCATATTGGAACTCCTCTCAAACATGTAGCATTGTATCTTGAGTCCAATGCGCGTCGATGTGCCATCCTGCCGCCATCTTGGAACTTGTCTCAATCATGTGGCATTAGAGAGTTCCAGCTACACGTTAATCGAGGACGCGAACGCCGATTTGTTACACTCCTGGTCAAGATAAATGAACACCTTTTCGAGCG
>JAQGAF010005170.1:0-12581 GCA_034687865.1 Kryphioiulus occultus | reverse complement strand
TAAATATCCAACCTCTTTGACGTTTTGAGGACAATTCCTGAAAATTCTCTGAACAAATCTTAGGCGTTGATTTGCCATAACTTGTTCTTATCTTTTAAAGTAACTTATAGTTTAACCAACGCCACTTATTATAACCGCGGTTTCACAAGTTAAACTATCTCCATAATCAGAATAAAGTATTAGAAATGAAATACTTCGTCATTTATACACGATGTTTAACAATTGAAGTAAGTTAATCATTTGATTTTGAACTTTCAAACCAAATGTACGTTCAAATTGTAACGTTATTCATTAGTTTTGGACAACGTAATTTAAAGCTTTCAATCAACTTTCTGCTCCTTACACGAATTACACGCTCGAAAACTTATTTTATTTCAACACTTGTTTTGCAAAACTAAACATCAAGATGGTTAGAAAATATAATAAATGCGTCGTAAAATCTTAACAAATGTACACGTAATGGAAAGTTATTTAGAATCCAGGTTTTTTTTAAACAAAATGCAAATATAAAATCTTCACTATTTCACTTATTTCAAAAAACTAAACAGAAAACGCAACGAATAGTTAAAATTGAAATTTACTCCCCTACATACAAAATAGTTTTTGAATCACAGTCCAACGACATCAAGACGAGAAGGACACGTCTGACTTATTGGAAAACAAGTTTGCAATGTCGAAGACAGGTCAGCCATGAAAACAACTTGCCTAAGACGCAATTAGGACGTCCGAGACAAGTTCAGACATGTAAGTGATTGACAGTTTAATATAATGAAATTTGTGACGTACAGTATTATCAGTTGACTGCCAACTACCAGTTTTTCAGTTTGCAATCCGTTTTACTACATGTATAAGGAGCAAATACCTGACTACTGCAGAAGTTTGCCGTTCAACCGATATCGACTTCACCGAGTCCCTCAGAGGTCACCGAAGTGACCTTAACGACTCACTGCCATATCTTGTTTTGTCAGTTTCGTCGTTTCGAACCAACAATTCTGTTGGTTCGATACAATTCGTGCGTGACCCATTATCCCGAATTGAGTCCTTGGAAAATTTATGGCCCTGTATCAGGGTGTCCAAAATCCAGCTCTGGCCACAGACAGTTGTCTTTAAGCGAACCAATAAACGTCAGCTGCCAAGTGGACTCCCAAATAACCCCTAACACTCACGGTGCAGCCAGAGGTATAAAAGATGACGTACGGCGGCAGATAGGGCGAAAAAAAAAACATTTCTCGAAGATGGACACAAGTTTTTACTTCCAAAAACAATAAGATGGGCCGTTTGAGGTAAGATATTCGGTCCAATATGTCACCCCACCTTCTTCAGTGGGTACCAAAGGCGATTTATGGCGTCGGATTTCTGAACTAATTTCGAGTCGCCATAATTTGCTACCAAGGGCCGAATTCCAGCCACTGGAATTCATAGATTGGAAATTTATGGGTTTGAACCCCGAACTGAACGCTCCACGAGTTACGAGCCACCCTTCTCTGAAAACGAGTCAACTACGCCAGAGTTGATCACGACTACCATTCGTTTTGTCAGACACGAAACGCTCCGAAAAATCAATTTATCGATCGGGAAATAATCACGGCATCGAAGGGACGTTCGGCTCAACTATGACCTATGACCCGACCCCCCCTCTATAGCGGACATCGATGCGGCTTTGGTCGGCGATGGACACCGATAACGACATTTGCGTTTGAAACGAACATTGGGACGTACGAAAGTTGGGCTGTTGACATCAAATGTCTTCATGCTTTTGATTCAATTTCAACGATGGACGATTGGTGAGCCGCCCTCATAAACTGATTGAAAAGTGATCCACCAATAAAATGCGGTGGTTTCAGTGGTAGTAGCCATCTGATTGCGAACAAGTTGCGTGTGTAACCGCAACCAAGCAGAATTGATCATGAATTTACCGTGGTATCTCAAGAAGTCATTTCTGGCTCACTTTTTTTTTTTTAGAAAAATCTTGCTTAAAAATCTTGCGACTTCGGTAAGTTGGATAAATATCCTTTACACAAATTTGAAAGGTATTTTTAAAGTTGCTAGTCCTTTCAACCTTTCAACAACCAATAATGAAACCTTAAAGAAACCATCGTAGGTATCTTTTCCAAGGTTGCAAATCGTGTATATACCAATAATACACCATAAAAATTCCTTGATACCTACTGGATACTAGAAATTAAACAAAGTTAAACCTAAAATTGTTGTATGGAATTCAATCATATTGCAAACTTAAATTTGAGCTATCAGTTCCCTCACAGGTAATGCATGAAAGTCTGGCAAATCCCTATAGAAAATTGCATTTAATTCAATCTACATTAAGACTGGACGAAAAGTGACAGCGTCGGAAAAATCGATAAATTCATCAAGTGATAAATTTGACATAGCCTACAAGTGCATTACCACGAAAATTTCAGTTTTGTAAAGAACTGTGAAATGATGACAATCATGCTCTGTTGAGGTTTATTGCTATGAACAGCTCTTGTAAACTAAACAAACCTGCTTAATCACATTATACTGTATGGCCCTTATAACTCGCCTATTTTGAAAGGTAAGTGGAGGCAATGACAATTTGAATTTATTAATGAAGAATTAATAAAGAATCGATCATGTGTTGCATGAAGGATAAACAATTACAATATTCCGTCATGAAATATCAATGGTTGCATACAGGGTGTTTTTCCTTATGGTATCCTTGGGATGTTTGAGCAACAGTTTAGATTTTCCATTCTAGATGATCCATTACATATAAAACAATCAACTTCATTGTAAATTTCGGCCTCACCCGGTATGTACTTGTATGTACAGTTATACACAGCGATTATCACTTCTTGCTATAGTTGCACTTTCAAGCACCTTTTAGCATCGAGAGTCACCCTTTATTCAACCAAACGCACATAATACAGTATACGTGCTTGTTATTGTGAAAAATTCGTCAGCAGTTCATGCAGCATTTCCTTATAGATACCTTTCATACAAAAAATAAAGGAAAATGCACTAAAATTCATTTTGTCCATTGATGAAATTTATCCAAAGAATCGAAACCTTTATTGACATTAAATTGGAGAATAATGTTCACAAGCAGTTTAAAAATGGCCTTCCCTTCACCTCCATAGATGGTATGTCAACAGACACTAGTACGGTTTTTATTCGGTACTACCGGTATATGTACGCTGTAACTATATGGCTTAACTTGGGTAACTCTCGTTTCTTTCATAGCATTGCAAGATACGTTGATCATAAAACTTTAATCACGCATTGTAGATGGCTGCGGCACATTCCCTTCAGGGAGCTTCTAAAATGTGGCCATCCCATTTGTTATTCGCGAAACCACTTTTTATCGTGTCACACATCTTAGTGTAAGATTGGTCAAGTAGGATAAAAATATTTGAAATGAGGCCCAGCTTCACGTACGTGGTTTAAATTTGCAATAGGGAATGCACAACTATCTACATATTGGTTCCTCGGTGTGCAGGTCTTCCAAAGGCTATACCGAAAGTAACGCAAAACATTTTTTGAAAATTCGCTTTTTATTCCATGCACAGCATTTAATTTTTTACAGTTATTTACTACATCCTTTAGGATCACTAAGCTATCATGAAAGATAGTGACCATGAAAGAATTTTTTTAGGAAAGTTTTAAATTTTCATAAATGTTAATATTGTTAGAAACGCCAAAGGCAAACAATTTTGAAAAAAATGCCAGAATTAATGCATTTTAAATGTATTTTCCTCAAAACCAATTTCTGAAATATTCACCAAAAACACAATTGGTGAAATCTTTTTGAAAACTAGAGCACAAATGATAGTTATTGCGAAATTGTTAGAAAAAACATTGCTTAAGATGAATTAAAGTCAATAATTCTATAGGAAGTTTCCAGATTGATTAATAATTGCAGGAACTCCGTTAGCGAAAAATATTTAGAAAAAATAATCCAACATCTGTGGATTTTAACATATTTATTGCTAAATAAAAAAGCGAGTTGAAACGTGAGAACAGATGTTCAGCGTGTGTTTAAACCAGAGTCGATGACCTATTTATTGACGCGAATGAAGTAGACCACCGTTCAACTTTTGGTCTTTCAACAGGTTTCAAATCGCTCAAATCGTTCCATTTAAAGCACGTGAAAAAATAAAATTCGAATATGACACGCGCGCGAATTCGAATTTTCCTCAGAATCATTTCCATTCCTCTTTCACATTCCATTTGATGCGAATTTCGTAAAAATACAGAACGCATAATTTTGCTCGGCGTCATCTTCCACTAGTGCCTAAGTTTTACACATTTTTGTTGAACCGTCTGAACAGAAAATGGACAAAATTTTCACTTTCTCACTTTACGTGAGAACGTTCTGATACCCAAGAAACCCTAAACTGAAAATATAACTGTCACGCAACCCTGAAAAAAATTTGAAAATGTATACATCTACTTGTCTGCACTTAAATTTTGTGTTTTCTGACACTAACATTTTGACCCATTATAATGGTAGCACTCCACAGGCTCAATTTTCAGAGAATTTAGATAGTTCCGTATAAAAGCAAAAATACAACATTTTAAAAGTATTTTCATTAAAAACTGGATCAGTATATATACTAATGCTGGGAAATATAAATTTAAACCCATTAGTTATTTTGACGAGTGCGTAGGGGAAATTTTTTGAAATTATAAATCTGCCACCTCTGCCCCATGGCCCATTTACTGCTATGTATACCGATAAATAAGGCTTGATAAAAAACGACGTTTTTTCGAATAAGATTCTTTTTTTCGAATAAGTTATTCTAGAGAACCATAGAGGAAAAATCCCATCAGGCAGAAATTGTACCTATGGACCACCGACCTTCGTAGAACACAATACATTTTTCCACGAAACTAATATGTGTACCAAGATTCAGCACGCTAGGACATTGGTAAATAATTTTAAATTGCATTCGTAAATACCTGGGACAGACAGAGATGAAGCACACCAAGTTAACACACAGTTAGAACATTTAAAGACCACTGTTGTAGAATGAAAAGTGAATTTATAAAAAAAAAATATTTTGCAGTACTTTCGGTACGACCCTCGTATTTTGGCGTGGTGATGTCATAGCCGCCTTTCGTATCGATTGGCATATGATCGATTTTGGTTCACTTGGCATTGTGCAGTCCGCATCACCGCATGCATGGCCTTGTTGACAACGTTTCTCATAAGAAAATATGCAGACGTTGACTTTCTCAGAACTCACAGTCTCTAATGTCATTTACAGCAAAAGCTTCCTTTTTATCCCATCAGCCCTGATTGATCACGCTAAGTGAATGCCGGAGTTGTCAATTGCTAATTGCCATAAGAAGCGGTACAGCAGGTTATGCAAATCTTGGCTTTCTACATTTGATTTTTCAAGGGGTCCCAAACACTAACTTCTTTAATCAACTCAGTTGAATTCAAAAATGCCAATTTCACGAAACTTAAAGATGCACTGCTGTACTGATCGAATATCCATCGGTTCAGAAAGGTATACTGTATGTCATTCATCACGAAAAATGAATGGAACACGATAGGTTCCAAGTTTTCGAATGCGCTAGCGAGCGTGTGATTTTGGAATTTTGTCTGTTCACATATACTTCAAACGGAACGATTTGAGCGATTTGAAAGCAATTAAAGACCGAAAGTTGAAAGGTGGTCAACTTCATTCGCTTCAACAAATAGGTGAACTTCATCAACTCTGGTTGAAGTACATGTATTTTGAAAACGTGTTCTCACCTTTCAACTCGCTTTCAACAGAAATTTGAACAACAAAAGTTGAATCGTGAAAACTTGTCTTTCGGCTAAAATGATAATACTGCCCCTGGAAAGGCTCTTTTTAAAATCTATTTGAGTGAAAACCCATCATTTATCATCTGCATGACCTTTGACCTATGACCTTTTATAATTCATTTTAAAAATACCTAGCTAAATCCAAAAAGCTGCGTTCTCACGAGCCAATTTTTGTCGATCAATTTTCTGCTGAAAGCGAGTTGAAATGTGAGAAAACCCTTTCACAACAAACTTGAATCAGAGTTGATAAATGATTTGTTGAATGGAACAAAGTTGACCACCTTTCAACTTTTGGTCTTTCAACGGCTTTCAGCTTGCTCAAGTCGTTCCATTTAGAGCACGTGAACAAACAAAATTACAAATTGGCATGCGCACTAATTCGAATCTTCGCGTTCCATTTAATGCGAATTTCGGAAAAATACAGCAAGCATAATTTTGCTAGGTGCCATCTTCAACTGCAAGTTACATACACTGTACATGTACATGTACACATATACATGTACATTTTTGTTTAAACGTCTCAACTGAAATTGAGCAATTCTCGATCAATATTACATTGTAGTTAACCATGGCATTTATCAAGTTTCGTCGATCAACAATTATTGCAATAACAAACAAAATTGCAAATTGGCACGCGCACGAACTGGTGAAAAATGCTTGTTGATCGATAAGGCTTGTTGATCAATAATCGTTGACCGCAATAATTGATTGCAATACTTTTTGGATTATTGCAATAATTGTTGTTGCAATAAAAGTTGATAAATGTAATTCCCTTAAAGTTTTGTTTGACAATTTTAAACGGTGAAAAAAATGCGTTCGATACTGCAGTTTAGCCCCAAATTCAGAAAAACGTATATTCGGTATGTACGAGAGGTTGGCATTGTCATTTGCTTCTCTCATATTCGAAACGTACAGTACTTGCATCGGTTACAATTACCTATCATTTAACTTGGTATGAGCTTCAGTACGTGTTGGGTTTTATTGAATACCAATAATACCACGTTATAAAAATTGTTATCCGAAAAAACGTAGTTTTTGTGACGCCTTATTTGTAAATTGAGCTTTCATGTCCCTAAACTCCATTTTGATCTAAAAATTCACACGATTCGGCATTTTTTAGTCAGGGGAAATGTCATCACTTACAGCAGAATTGAGTCAAGTTGATTGTCAATAATGACGAGTATCTAGGGGTCATGGTTATAATTAATTATGGGGGTCATGGCTAAAATCATTTATTTCCGATTAAATACTATTTGAACGTTTCCTCGCACTTCATAATATGATTTGCCTTGTCTTACTGCACGTACACCAGTGTGTCAGGAGTCCCAACATGGCGTCTGTTTGTTCATTCAAATAAGTAAGCAATTAACTTTCGTTCTGTGATCTTAAATGTCCAGAGCGGTCAAAGTCTGTAAACAATCATTCATTTTTATCTTCGGAATTCTAATAACTGGATTTTGGAATTCTCAACCATTTGGGTATCCAAAGGTCAAGTTCATTTATAGATTCACCTTTTCTGACTTTTCGGCATTTTCATTGGGACTCCCAAAATGGCGACCACATGCTTTTTCATCGCAAACTGGCAGTTTATGCTCTTAACCTTACCTGTATAATGGTGACATTCCGTGAATTTTCTAGACAGTGTGACCTCTGACATTGCAAGTTTGACAAAGTTTGGCGACTTGAACAAATGGGCGTCCCGTTTATGCAGCGGCTGGAAAATGCGACTTCAAAATAATGCTTTCTGACTTCGTTTGAAGACGGTAAGGTCTAGAAAGACAAACAAATGTTACTGTAATTAGAAATTTCTTGGAAAACGATGTTAGAAATGCTGACGATCAAATCAAGAAGTGTCGATGTTGGTCTTATTGCGCAATCAAAGATGACAATCTCAGTGGTTTCGCATTGAATGGATATAGTCGGTATTTGATAAATACAGTGAATTTCGCATTATGTGATCGCGGCTAACGTTATCATTCGTTTATTGTTATCAGAATCGCCAAGTACCACAGTACCAAAGTCCACACAGGTTATTGTAATCAAGAAATTGTTATTATTTTCCCTCATGGAGGATTTTTAAAACACGAGAAATGAGACGTTTTGGAAGAAAATGTCTAAAATGATGTCCCATCTGCTATTAATATCGTCGAAACTTTGAAGGGTTGTGAATTTTCCAAAATTTCCAAATTTTCGATATTCATTGACGAAAATACTCCAATAGCAGGCTCAATTGTGATTCGGACACTTGACTGGCCAGGATGCTTGTGAGTCAAACATACATGTACATGTAGCTGACTGATGAAAATTATTTTGATTTTGAAACGTGCAATCATATACATGTACCTACACTGTAGTTTCCATGCAGACTTAAATTGCACTTAGATAAAAGCTACTTTATTAACGTCAAGCATCATTGCGTAATTGCAATGGCCGTACTTAAAATTTGTCACCTGGCTGTTAAAAGCTGCAACTCAACTAGAATATAGGGCGATAGGGCGTGGTCAATCTGGCTTCGCAAAAGCCCGATTCAACATTTCTTCATTACTCTAGCGCAAAAAATGGCTTATGATCCGAAACTCGTGTTTTTATTTCAAAGGTTCGTTTCGAAAAAAAAACACACCAAGAAATCCGCGCACGTGCTCTCAGGAATTCAACAACAAAGTCGACGTTCCCTCATTGCGGGTAAATAGAGAATCTGTGCGAAAAATGGTAGAAATCTGGTTTTAGAGTCAACTGAACGTTGTGCTCAATTTGAGCCTGTCAAGTGTTCCCATGACAGAATCGACTTTGTTAAAATGGATTTTAAATTTTTACTTAGATAAAACCAACCCCTTGCAGTTGCTCAAACTAAATCCGTAAAATCATCTTTAGGTAAGCAAAACGCATTTCCATACAGGACTTTCTTGTTTAAAATGCTCTTTATCTCTGCATGGAAACTAGGTATTAGTTGAAATTAAGCTTGTATTGTTTATAACTGAAGCGTATTCAGGAAGTAGGTTTTGTTGCAATAAAAATATTCGTCGTGATTGTAAAATGTTAGATTTCTCAAACAATTGACAGCTACATGTACATTAGCTATGATTCTTACCTAGCTATCGACTTATTGGAAACCATATATGCAAACGTCAAAATAAAAGACGTGTTTTGAAGAGTTTTTGGTTAATTTGTAAAATTGGCTAACATCTCAATGACATTTTGTTTTCATACACATATTGCCTGCAGTCTCCTAATTTATTAATGTAATAAATTATAGTTCATTAAAATGCGTGTCATACGTATATGTACAATGTACATGCATATCACGTGTTCTTAAATGTTCTTACATTAAAGTTCTACTAAAATTGCATTACATATATTGATGATTGCGATTTTTTTAATTACCATATTTCAGTATTTCCGAAGAACTTTTTCTGGAGAATGTACAACTACGCTTAAATTCATTATTTATGATAGTTTTCAATAATGTTCGCTTTTTGCGTTCACTAGATTTAATTTTGGCTGCATATTTTGCAACTTAACTAGGAGTTTTGCTACATTGTTAACAATATAAATTTTATTTTGCAGTTTATTATTGTTAAAATATGTAGTACATGGGCACAAAAATCTTTCAAGTACTAAAGGTCTCTAAAGGTTTCCTCCCAGTCCGGCCATGCTGTTACTTAAATCGCAAAATGCCATTTAAATTTCAGCCATATGAAAAAAAGTAAGCAAAATGTTCTCAACGAAAAATATTTCACTTATAATTCGTTTCATTCGAAGCAAGGAAACTTCATTTTAAATCTCCATCGGGATTTCTCCAACACCTCTATGGAGGGTACGAGTTTTGGAAAGAGTGCATGCGCTGCAAAGGTTAGGAAAACATTTCTGCTTCTTATCAAATGAGACGCAAGCGTAAATAAGCTGTTTGATTTGCGTAAATAAACAATACGCAAGATCAGAAGAAAAAAAGTCCACTGGAGAACCACGTGCACCCAACACCACCAACCTGGTCACATAAGCTCTAGCCATTTCATAGCATTTTTTGTTTTTAACATCATGTATACGTATGTACATGTGTATGCATGGATGCCTGTGTTGCATAATTTTTTGTACGTTGCTAAACGAGTGATGCGAACCGGATAAGCCGAGAGCGACACTTGAATGGGAAAATTTGTACCGGAAGTCAGGAAGCAGGAAGTGACAAGACAGACAAGAAAAACACAAGGAACCTCGTTTATTGCTGATTTCGAGTTATTATAATATGGTAAACACCTTGACACCAAACTCCACTTATTGCCATCTTCAAGACATGAAATTAAGCTTTTGTGGTATTTTACCAGCCATTTATATATTTGTGTTTGATGGAATCATTTAAAAATTGTCTTATTAAATCAAGTACGTGTATTCATCATCCAGCATTTTTTTTATAAATTTGACAGATCTACATGTACGATGTTAATGAATTAAGAGGGATTCGAAAGATGAAATTATCCCCACCACATGACATCCCTGATGCTAACTGTGCATGGGGTAGGTACGGGGTAGGTAAAGAAACGGAAATATTTAAAAGGTCAAAATAAAATCTTTGTATAATTATTTTTACTACATTAGAACCTCCAAAGTTGACCACATTTTAACTGAGTAATGCCTCATAATCACCTCATTACCTCAATAGAAGTGACCTCTACAGATTGACCACCTGCACCTCTGAATGTGGTATGTTGACCACTTGGACTATGACACACAATAGATATTTACTCTCTGTATGTTGACTAGCATGTGCTCAACATGTAAAGTCATGAATGATTAAATTTATTGGCTGGTTGCAAAATTTATAGTGTACTGTCTCTATAGAGGTTGAATAGTTCATTTTGAACTCCTTCACCGTAAAGGGTGTTTGGCAGTAAATAGAAGACATTTCCATTTTAATTGGGAGCTAAAAATTAAAACATCACAGAATTTGATTCGAGATTTGTGCTGTTTGTTACCACAACAAGTAGGATAATTGTCTGAATATGCTTGCTAATCTTACAGAATTATATTTCTAAATACACTGTAAATTGTACACTACAGTGCATTAAAATTCCAGTCCTTCTGTACAGTACGTTAAATTGGTACTGGTACTGTATTATGCACATGTTAATAAGATTATGCATGTATGATTCATAAATGATTGATGCATGATTACTGTAAAATGTAAAGGAATGTTCAAGGAATTAAAATCCTGAGTC
Organism: Kryphioiulus occultus; assembly: GCA_034687865.1. NCBI lineage: Eukaryota > Metazoa > Arthropoda > Diplopoda > Julida > Julidae > Kryphioiulus > Kryphioiulus occultus. The sequence continues at coordinate 1,574 of JAQGAF010005170.1, read as the reverse complement.
AGTACAAGCCTTGCTCCATATGTCGACCAGTGAGACAGTCCCCTGGGTGGTCAAGCTACATAGGTTCTACTGTATATCACATTGGAGAATATAATACCGTATGCCATTTTCGAATTACATTACAACTAGAGGTGGTGATCAAACATTGATTTATAACAGATTTTCCAAGATCGAATCGAAATCTTAATTCACTTCAATGGAAAATTCCATTTGCCTGCATCAACTGATCGAGTTCAAATCCCGCAGAAATGAATGGTGCGAGAAAATTTGACTGCAATATCGCCAGTGACGTCATCATGTCATGAGCTGATGAAGCATATGGCATTGGCAACATAGCAGGCAAAATTTCTACTATTCGTCTACAGGTTATCAGTTAATTTGTACAGTATGTTATCAGTTTTAAAATCGATGTTAAACAGTTTCCATTCATTTCAGTGGAATTTGAACTCGATCAGTTGAGGCAAGCAAATCGAATTCTCCATTGGCGTGAATAGAGATTGCGATTCGATCTTGGAAAATTTGAGATAAATCAATTTTTGATTCCCATTTCTAGTTATACAGTAATTCGTAAATGGCATACAATATAATAGTCTTCAATGTGGTATACAGTACAACCTCTGTAACCTGACCCCCCAGGGGTCTGTTTAAAACTGGTCAACATAAAGAGGTGGTGAACATTTGGAGAGGCTTACAATGACACAGGATTTTAATTCCTTGAACTGCGTGTACTGCATGTACTTATATTTTAAAGTAATTATTCATCATTCATAAATCATTCATGAATAATCTTATTAAACCAGATAGTGTAAGTAAACTCAGAAAATTGTAGAAATGTCTTAGGGCAATGAGCTGTCAAGTTATTTATAACGAAATTTACTTACATTGTTAGTACTTCTGTTTTTTTTAATACAAATTACCAAAATCAAAGGTTGCATAAAAATGTAATCACATATGCAATAATAGCAGTTAAAAACGCAATTTTATAACAATATTTTCCGCTTCAAAATACAAAATTGATATAGCAGATGATGGCATGCATATTTTGCTTGTCACTTTCGTCGGAAGGGACCTCAAGAGCTCCCTATGCGAAAGAGGCTTTTAAAGTGATACTTTTGTGAAAGAAGATGTGTAAGCAACTGGCAGACACTTAAAGCCCAGTATACACGAGGACATTTCTTGCGCCATTCATTGCGCTGCACACCGTCTTGAAATGTACTTGTTTGTACACGCATCTTGCATGCCATCCCGAGGCGTTGAGGATGATGGGTGAAGTGTAAGTAGTGAAGAGATGATTATAATTCTGTTTTACAAACATGTCGTTCCCAGTCCTCAAATATTGGTGAGGATTAGAGGATTGAGGACTGTATCCTATTTCATGAACTTTGAGGAGCGTGAGGAATTAATTGGACTACACCCCCTACCACAGGTATTAAATTACTGACAGTAGGGTACTGGGTGCTGAACCACATCTCCTATGAAAAAATTGCAAAATTTTTTTGTGTACAGAAAATTACTACAAAAGGTGAAAATTTCGGGAGGGGCTGCATCCCCCTCAGCCCCCCCCCCCCCGGGGG
>JAQGAF010005169.1:0-12584 GCA_034687865.1 Kryphioiulus occultus | reverse complement strand
AACAAATATCGAATCAAATTCTGCGATGTTTTATTTTTGAGTTTCCAATTAATTAGGAAATTTCCCCTATTTATTGCCCAGTCCCTTTATACTAAAAGGGATCAAAATGAACTCTTCTGCCTCTATAAAGACAGTACTGTGCATGGGTTTATAGAATAAGTTTTCCAAGCAGCCAATAAATTTAATCCTCCATAAATTTACATGTTGAGACCATGCTGGTCAACATATAGAGGTTACCTTCCACTGAGTTAATGTGGTGACCGTCCGGTCAGTTAAAATGTGGTCCACATTGGGAGGTAGGTAGTCAACGTTGGAGGTTCTACTGCATACCGGAAAGTTGGTGACTTACATGTAGATGAATTTATAGCCTATACTTTTCCCTACGAAAATGCACGATTGTTCACTACAACGTTGAAGTTAAATTAAGAAAACAATGTGCATTTGAGCAGTTGTTGAAACGAAATGCATTCTGGGCTATGCGACGTCATTTTTCACAACATTGGTTTGCTTCCATGCATATCCCATGGACTCAACTTCGACGATGAATAACTTATGTTTATTTCCATCATAGCTAGCAAAGTTACTTTAGTGTTTTTTATCGTTATAACTTGGATATTGCAATTTTTTATTGCTGTACTATACAAACTGTGCCCATGCAGCTCCGTCAGACACTATGAGAAAGTGGGCTTCTCCTAACGGCTCGTAGGCTGGCAGTGCTTGCCTGACGGTTGTAAATTAGGAAATTGCGTTTTTAGATTAGTTAAGCTTCCTAATCACGTCATCCCCACGGTTCAATCAATGTATTAAAAGTCTACTGGTTCAGCAGGGTAGGGCTGAATTGATTCGACAGTTTTGTAACGTAAAAACGAACACTTTAAAGTGTCAATATGCGATTTAACTTTTCGTTAAACTTGTTAGGCTCATGCATAACCATGTACGCTATTTTTAGTCCCATTAAAAATTAAAACCATGAGCACGACTGGTTGGTAAATGATCCCAGTGTACGACATCCGAACTAGCACTAGTTTTTGATACTTCCAAATAAATTTCAAAAATATCCACCCGTTTCCTATTATTTACATGTAGTACATTATTTAATTCCATGACAGGTTGTTTCCCTAATGCATCAGCGTTAAAAATGGCAGAAATTGACCAAACCCAAGTGTGACTGATAATGTTTGTTATTCCCAGGTGAAATACACGTTAAGGTAACATATTATAGCAAGCCATTCTGATTCTACGCTAATTGTCTGACACCGCAATTTGATGAAACGTCAGTACGGAAAATGCGGGTAGTCACTTCCATGTAATTGCCCAGACATACAAGGTGTCCATAAAATATGTAGCATTGATGCATGGAAGAGGCTTCCGCATTATGATACATGTAGGCCTATATATGATTGCCAGAAAATTCAGTTTAAAAATCTAATGAATATTGTTTATTTTGTTAACCATAATGGCGATGGACTGTACAGTAGAGCCTCTGTAAATTGACCACCCAAGGGACTGTCGCAAACTGGTCAATATAAGGAGGTGGTCAATATATGGAACGAGGCTTGAACTGACACAGGATTTTAATTCCGTGAACTGCATGTTCTGCATGTACTTACATTTTACAGTAATCATTCATCATTCATGAATAACCTTATTAGAGACATCAGACAGTTACTGTTCAGTGGTGTACAGTATAAGTTTTGCGCGCAGCTATATACATTTATTCATACATGACTTTACACGTTGAGACCATTCTGGTCAACATACAGAGAATAAATGACTATTGTATGTCATAGTCCAAGTGGTCAACATACAACATACAAAGGTGCAGGTGGTCAACATGTACAGGTCACCTTCCATTCAGTTAACGTGGTGACCATCCGATCAGTTAAAAATGTGGTCAACATAGGAAGGTGGTCAACTTTGGAGGTTCTACTGAATAACTTTTGCAAGCAGCAAAATTCATTTAATCATCCATGACTTTACGTGTCGAGACCATTCTGGTCAACATACAGAGAGTAAATTACTATTGTGTGTCATAGTCCAGGTGGTCAACATACAACATACAGAAAAGCAGGTGACCAACATGTAGAGGTCATCTTCCATTGAGTCAATGTAGTGTCTGTTCGGTCAACATTGAAAGGTGGTCAACTTTGGAGGTTCTACTGTAACTCCAAACTGAATTGCAAATGGTGGACTGTAGCCAAAAAATGACGTCAATTTATGTAAGTTTCAGGTTTTCCTTTGCCTCAAACATCTGCTTAATTGACCAAAATAAGTGGTAGGGACTGGATGCATAATCGAGTTATTAGTCTCTTGGCGCCAAAAGTCTCCATTTTCGACTAATGAGCAAAACGTCTAAAAATACAGCTTGCTGACATTGCTCCACTAACCCGAAATTTGGAACAGCCATCAGACAAGCAGCAATTTGCAGAACCCACAGCCTCTAATTTAGAAACAACGATCAATTCGGCGGCCATTTTTCTGCGTTCGTTAAGTAAACAAACACGTCCCCCGCGGCCCCACCTCGCTGATTTTGCGCAGAGATCAATTTTCCAGGAACATTTTGCAACCAAATCGACTAACACCAGACATGTTCAGTATTTGCGAAAGGGGTTTAACCACCCCTGGCCCCCAGCCGCATATGCATATAGGTGACTCAACTCCAGCATTGCGTGATTGCCCTTCGAAATCAAACACGCATTTTGCCCTTCCAACAACATTTTCATCTCGATAATGCAGTGGCGTGGGTTGGGTGGGACCCGAAATAATGAATTCATGGCGTACTCTTTTCATCGCCTTAATTACAGACTTTGAGAAGGCGTTTGACCCCGGTGCATGTGCCGAACAAAAGATGGCGGACGGCGTTACTGACCCAGACACCCAGCTCTGAAATTTGGGAAACTGAAAACAATGAAGACGAACGGTTGCCCTTATTCGCACGGTGGAATGTCAGCCTTCCAAGAACTGTGCTATTGGGTAACAAGGGATGTCATCCGACAAAATGCACGCGAACACTGTCTTGGGTCGGGTTAGCTCATTGTTATGTTTTGGTAAACATGGAACAATAATTTCATGTGAACATGCTGAAGGCATGCCATCTGGAGATTCAAGGGTTTGATATACTCAAATGACTTTGCTTGGACATCCCAAAGATTTCTAATCTGGAACAGTACTGATCTAGAACTTGTGTGAAATCCTAATGATTATTAAAAACACGTTTTTGATCATGGCATTGTTTCTGCACATTTTCAAACATAAAAGAAAGTATTTCAGCATGTTAAATACATGTAAGCTTATTTCAAATTGGCATGTTTTGTCATGTTGACTTTAGAAAATGCGTTTCAGCATGTTAAAATATTCTAAGTTGGCAAACTGACATAAAAGAATCTTTCAAAATGCATTTCCAATTGACATGTATTGGCATGTCAGTAACGTAAAGGACGTTTTCAACGTGTTTTAATAGTCCAAATTGACATGTTTTATCATGTCATCAGTGTATATAAAGAACGTGTTTTAATAGTCCAAATTGACTTGTTTATGGATTTCATCCATGTACATGTATGTAAAGAACGTGTTTCAACGTGTTTTAATAGTCCAAATTGACATGCTTTGGTATCTCATCAATGTATGAAAAGAACGTGTTCCAACGTGTTTTAATTGTCCAAATTGACATGTTTTGGTATGTTATTGACGTTAAAGAATGTTAAAATATTTCAAATTTACCTAAAATAATGATGCCAACATGTTAAAATATTCCAAATTGACAATCTGGCGGATAAGAATGTCTCCCAACAGGGCAAATATTTTAGATTTGCAAATGTACGTAACAGAGTTTCTACATAGAAAATACATCAAATTGACATGTTTTTGGCATGTTATTGACGTAAACGAATGTTTCGCCATATTGAAATATTAAAAATTGACAAATTGACGCAAAACATTGTTTTTCAGCATGTTAAAATATTACAAATTGACAAACAACCTTGAAAGAATGGCTCCCAACATGGAAAATTCTCCAATTTTACATATCGACGTAAAAGAATGCATCTCAACATGTTAAAATATTCCAAATGGACAATATGAAATGTTCAGTATTTTTTAATTTGAATTTTTAATTTTAATCCAGCCAAGCTGGAAATTTGATTTATGACGATATTACCCAATGGAGGTCTGTATTTCTCCAAAAAAAAGATATTCATATTTGTCTATAAAGTTGATAGAAATAATACCGGTTGACATAAATTTGATATTAAATAATTTGCAACAACAAATTGTGCCAGTACATGTACAAGGTGTCCGAAAATTATCTTAACGATTTTGATAGTAAATAATTCGTTATAAGGATAATTTTAGGACACCTTTAAATGTTCTGGTACACGCAAATTTGATATTGTGCCACCTGGTGCAGCAAATTGATACAGATAACATAAAGAAGGTAACCAGATTTTCAAAACTGTACCCTTGCCCACTGGCATCCTGTATCAATCAAATTTAATTGCGACATAAATCAAAATTATCATCTGAACCTGATGTTGGAGTGCCTCCATGAGATTTTTATGTATTTTTTATAGTTTTTGAACGTCTATCGAAAACTGGTAACATAGTTAGTCATTATCAGCTTGAATTTGGTTATATTTTGATTTTATTAAAGTGGCAAAATGACGTATAAATGTAAATAAGAAGAAAAAACCAGGTCAATTTAATCTAGATTTTTAGTGAAAACTAAAACAGATTTATTGGAGAAAATAAAATATATTTATTATTTTACGGAAAATTCGTTAGCATATATAGGGTATGTATGAAATGTAGTCCATTTACCATTTTAAACTATTTAGTGTATTGATCTGTCAGCAAAATTTTATGTAATTTGAAAGCCCATAAGTAACCTTTTTATACATGCTGTTACAACTTGTTTAACTAATAAAACCTCCAATGTCGCATTTCAGTTTTCAGAAAAAAACTAACGGTCCATATGTTAATCCGCATGTTGCTCCCTTTCTAAACAGATTTCAAGATGTATACAACGACCGCCATGTTTGCTGTTTACCAGGGACTAAAAACAAACATTATCCTTCGTTTACACCACATTGTGTTTATTTACTTAGTTGTGCATTTATTTGAAGATGCCCAACATTCCAGCGAATTACTTGCCAGTTATTTGCCAAACTAATGCTCCTAGACTACTGTTGTTTGTGTTCAACTTTTTCGAAGTCATTTTTAACCGATTTCCCACCATCTTAGAGTGCTGAAATTTGGAACTCATCTTAATCTCGTGGAACATTTGATTGTATTAAAAGTTGTTAGACGAATGTCGCTCCCTGTTCGCGATCTTAACAACATGAAAAGCAGAAAAAACACATTCGATACTGTTAGGTGTCCCGATTTCGAAACGTACATGCGTCTAGTAATTCACGAATATCACATCAAACGTAGTTCTGCGGTATTATTTAGGGTAAAGAAAACATCAAGGGGCCATTGGCACCAACCTAACCTGCATTACATATGCTGTTGATAGCAGATATAGAGCACGCAGCCTGCATACTTAGTGGTTTGTCAAGTGAATGTTGTGTGCGTGGGTGTTAGATTGTCATCTTGGCAAGGAGAGGAATTGATCAATCTCATTTGCATGCTGGCTACGTTTCAGTCAACATTTCATCGTTGCATCCGATTGCCATAAAAAGTCTCGATAGAAAATCGAGATAGAAGGAAACCATAGAGTGCCTCGTGTTCATACACTCTGGTGTATGTTTTCCTGCAGTTTTTTAGTATTTTTTCCCATGATATGAAAGGAAGTTGAATCACTAAAAAGCATGTGTGCACTGATGGGAAGGACCTTTCCTAGATCCATTCCCAGGAAATCCTGAGTGAAGCCATTGATGGATGAAATACAAAAAATAGTCTGAAAACATATTGATGGGGATCCCTGCAAAACCACTGAAATCTGTTAATTTTTTGCAGGTGTCAAAATCCCAAGCATCCCCAAGCATATTCTTCATGTCCAGCAGTCTGTATCAAAATTCTTTTGGGAATTCGTATGATTCGTATATTAGGATTGGTTTCTTGACAGCGTTTGGAAGCATCAATTTAATTCATTTGAGAGCAGAGAGCAAAATTATCCATCGAGATAACCTCAGCTGCCTGAGGGTCCATTCCAACTATTCGAAAAAGTTTGGAATTGTGAGAGTAATTACTATCTGATAGACCCACCCATATACCTCCTATGTCTAGTTCATTTTAGAACTGCTGACACTTGATAGCATTTTACATGTCCACGTGCAGTGACGTGCTAATTTTACGTCTCGACTGTGTTTACTCTCCACAGTTGAGGTAACTTTCATTCTCTGATCTGAAATTGACACCAACTCTTGATGTGTTTGTTTTTTTACTCGTTTTTGATGTTGGCATCAACGAAGGAATGTGTCACTTACCATTAGGTCATACCTCATGTACTGTAGTTTGCAATAATAACTCCTCTGATGCTGTTAGTGCGATCCATGGTGTCACCAAGTCGTTTGCCACAAGATGTCGCAAAATTATTAATGCACTTCCGGAAAATTTCCCGTCCAGGAAATCCTACTTTCGTTCGTTGGCCCACGCACTAAAACATGAATTTGATGGACAAATTGCTAAAAATGACAAAAACGTGATTTTACCCTTTTAGGAATGGATTTTATTTCCAATGTTTACTGTTTAGTCCATCGAGAAATTTAGGAACTAGCCTTGAAGTGAGGCCATGCTCAGGGAATGTCTGGATTTCAAAATTCTTCTGTGCACTACGGGTTAAAGAGCAACGACCCTGCATTTCAAACAACAATAACTTACCAGCTCGTTATTCGCTCATGGTCAACTAAATCCCGTTGCAACTTTGTTTCAAGGAAGTTGGTCTGACGCCATTTTCTCACTTAGGAATTCTTGTTTATGGCTTGTCCCTTGGCCCAGTTGGTGGTCACTGGTCATTCGACGCAAACTGCTTGCATTTCCTTGTACAGCAATTTGATCTTAAAGTTGTTGGAATTCGTGGAAACGCCTGCAGGGGGCGCTACTCGTTAAAACTCGGTTCCTGTAAGGGAGCATCCATCAATTATGTAATGCTCTTGGGGCACGAGATTTGTTACAAAACGTTTCAGGTCGTGTTAGGTAACGTCACGTACTCTGCAAAGGCGAAGCTAAAATGGTGGGTAAATTAAAAAATTCAGAAAAGAACAGGATTTTCAATGTATTACAAATTTCAGTGCTGAAGTGCGTTGGCAAGTCGGTTAAAAATGATTTAGAAAGATTTGAGAAGAACCGAAAAAATAATGTAGTCAGTTCGAAAATGGACAAAAACGATCAAGTGTATAGATACATGTACATGTAGATCCCTTGAGATTATTGTTTATGGCATACAGCTATAGCTCTCCGCTCTCAAAAGGTCAACAGATCTCTTGAGATTATTCTTGATGGTTATTATCGCTCTCAGCTAGCTCTCAATTGGACACCAAGTAAGATGTTAGTGTGGCAGGGTTAACTGTATTTAATTATTATTTCGTATTCATATTAAGCTCCAACTTTTCTGATAATAAATAAATCAATTGTTTGCAATCACTTTATTTACTGATGGAAATTCTTCATCTTGCTGACGGAAGATTTACAATAAGTTATGTAACAGGGTGACTGGCCGTCTGAAAAACCTGGGAATGTCAGGGAAGTTGATATGAACTGGAAAAGTCAGGGAAATTCATATCATGTCTGGAATTTGTGACACAACACATGATTGAGATGAAATCAATTATGTGTTGTGCCACATGATTGATCAGAATGCCACATGATTAATATTCTAACAATCATGAGTTGTGTCACAAATTCTAGACATGATATGAATTTCCCTGACTTTTCCAGGCCATATCAATTTCCCTGCCTTGGGCATCCTCATCATCATTGTTGTGCCACATGATTTACATTTTTATCAATCATTCCAGACATGATATGGATTTCCCTGACTTATCCAGGACATATCAATCTGTAAGAAGAACAGTAAAAAGGTGTATTTGTGATCTATTTTCTAATATTTCTTAATTATGAAAATTCTATTTAAATACATTTTTGGTGATCTGATTTTTCAAAAAAATATTACCTTCAAGAATACTTGTACACCTAAAATCCTTTCAAAATGTCAACTCGACCCCAATTATTTTTCGGCAAGTGGGTAATTCACACTGGCTACGCATGTTGCTTGCGATATCAAAATTTGCATACTGGTATCTATTTCATGACTAACAATGAAACAACATGGGCTAACAAGCACCTCAAAAACCATACCAATTCAGCGTATTGTTCAACGAGCGTGTGTGTCGAATACGTCTACGCACGCCATGTATTTGTTGTTTGTTCAAATATCTATTTGGAAACTGGAGTCATTGACTGTGTTCCATTCGGTGTCGAACCAGACGAAATTAAATTGGTTCAAAATGTAAACAAATGGCGCAGCGACCCGAAATTCGTGAACGACTTTACATGACGTTGAGGACCGAACACTTCCTGTCATTAAGCACGGTTGTTGTGCTATGAATTGCAGTGATTTATTCAATAAAATCCTTTCAAAGACACCATTTTGCTGAGATCTTCTAATGTGCTGGTCATTGGCAAAGGGAGCAAAATTCATCTTAACCTTTACGTTAAGAATGGACCTTTTCACTCTGCCCTCTATCGACATTATACAGCCGATTTACTTCTATCCTTCTGCATAAAAATGTAGTTCCCCTAAAAAATTGGCTAGGATTCTTCATATAATGAAATAAAGTTGTATTAATTAAGTGGGACTATTTCAATATTTTAAGTTATAAATACATAATTTAAAAACTTACTACCTAGAAAATGACATGTTCATGTATAATATTTTCTATAAAATACAGAAATTTACGCGAAAAATTAAAAATTGAACGTACGGGATTCAAATTCGGGTGCGTCCTATCATGGTTTTCACGGTTTTACTTTTATTGAACATCTGACTTTTACACTAACAGTCTGTCCAGCCATAAGGGACATTTATTTCCCTTCGTGTGTGGCTTTCTTCTCATTCTGTATACTCTGATAAACATTACGTTAAACATAATATCATATCTGTTAAACAAGCGAATATCGCCAGATGACATGGATATTTACTATATTTACGACAAAATTCTTAATGTAATAAGGGAGCACCGCATAGCCAATAACGTTTAATAAATATTTAGTGAACATTTTTGAAACATTGCTGCCATCAAGATTTGCTCAGAAAATCGCTCCAGGTTGCAAAATACGGTTAAATATTAGCGTTACAGATGGCTTGCTCATACAGTGCAAACAATTTCTCACGCCATCACATGCATTAAGAAAATTCAGTTTTCCCACCATTGTACTCATGTAAAAAATTAAAAATATGTAGATCATATTAAAATAAGATGTTCTTCTTCCGCATGTGTTCCCATTAAAAAGCGGATGAATATGATGGAGAATACACCTGCTTAGTTTTTAGAGTGCACCTTTATGAATTTTTATGTATGATCATTGTCGTATTTCTGGCCTTTTGTTTTGCACTCGGACCTCTACCGGTATTTGTGAACCCATCGTGGGAAATTACTGACTACAAGATATCTCACATATCATGCCAGTAATTTAATAAAGCTATCAGCAAAAACAACCTACATTTTATATAGGGAAACGCTTCAACAAAATGGCGCCTAAAGACGAAACTTGTTTTAAATCTTCTGCATTGAGCAAACTCACTTTGAAGAGATTTTAAAATGGTCAAAATAGGATTTTGTCTACCAGGAAAATTAATTGAAAACATTTGAAATGCTGTGCCGAAATATTCAGGGTGTACTTCGGTATAGCCCCTGCTTCAGCATAGCCACTTTATGAAATTTGGCTTCTCCTAACGTCTCGTAGGCTGACAGTGGTTGCCTGGCGGTTAGGGGCAGGTTTAGTTCTCACAAAAAACTAACCATTTTTTGTCATTTTTCTTTTCCAGTTGCTGAACAGTATTGCTAAGGACTTGGACTGCATGCTAAGTGACCTTTGCCAAACGCTGCCTGACCGAGCAACCAATCATGAACCTTCAAGAAGCCTTCCTCACTTCCGAAAGTCGAATACAGCAAACTCACCACATCACAAGTGGCCGCGCACTTTACCAAGGTATTGAAAATGTTGCATATTCACATGTCTTTCCCACTGTAAATCACGAATCTGTCACGAGTGACACGTGACTGGCAACTCTGGTTTGAAAAGGCCATGCCATCTGCTGCTAAACCAAACAAACTCTTCATAGACTGGCAGTGTTGGCAATTCCAAGTTCAGTGCACCAAGAGCTATTTTCGCTTATTGCACAGCAGAAATTGGGGATTCCTGAAGATCTAGATCGTGATACGAAAATGGCAAGAATTATTAGTCAGGTAACCTCCCAAAGCAGTCTTTAAGCCGTTGAGGATTCACGAAACGCTCTAATTTGGAGAGAAATAAACGTAAATCATGACTGCAGTGGAATGCTTATTGACAACCAGCTCTGTAACTCATGAGTTTGAATCGACCCAACCCATGAAGTAATTCCTGCCAATAGGATAGAAGTTCGTCAAAATTTGCCGAGAAAACAGGGTTCTCAATGTAAGTGTTGAATAATCCTGGCGCCATCTATGATGCGTTATGGGCAACATGTTTGAACATGTTTGAAAACATCAGGTAAATTCAACTACTCAATAACACATCTTACATACATGTAGCTAGGTATTGGTTAACACAAAAATCCAAGAGATGAGAGCGGAAATGAATCATGAAATTGTCAATTTAAAAAATCTAAATTTGCTGTTTCCTAATGAAAATTTGTGTTTATCACCTGTTTATACTGTATACACGTATAATCAGCAATACATATTATAGCATTCCTTACATTGCCATTGTCAGGCGAATTTGATTTAAAAACCTGGAAAATTCAAGGAGGAGTCAGGGAAGTTGAAAATTTCAACTTCTTCCTTAGAAGTGCGTACGTATTCAAATTTCAAGATTGGTTTTCTTTGCTTCTAAGGATTAAGAAGTAAAAACTGTGCGGGCAAATTTAATATTGGTTTGTGGAATTTCTTTGATTTTTTCAAAATTAATCAATTTTTCCAGAGCATTCCATGCCTTTACAATTTCCCTGACAATTCCAGATTTTCCATGATTTCCAGGTATGTGGGAATCCTGATAACGACTGTTGTTTATCTTCAACGTTTAGCATTTCGTTGATGTATTTTTGGTAATTTCCATTGATTGAGGGAATGCTGTCGAAATCAGGAAATATTTTTGGGTTAGATTTCTTAACAATTATTTGTGTTATAACAATGTGCCAAGCTTCATCAATTGTAAGAAAAATGAATCAAGCTGAATCGATCTACATTTCCGGTTAGTAAAACGTGACTGAAATTAAGATACAGTGTATGTAGGAAGTTATTGACTATTTTTAGCACCTGTAAATTCCACTTGTAAACCATATTAAAATTTAGACATCTGGTATACAGATGTGATAGTAGTCATAAGCCTGTGATGATAAGATTTTGAAAGAAATCTTACCAAAGTACTCTGTTGTGTATGGAAAATTTGTTCACCAATGCTTGGAATTTGTTTTACTCATTATCTGAGCATGTTCATTTTTTAAAATTTAAGATCTCATTTTTCACATTCCGGAACTTCTTTCGTGTGTGTATTAAATGTGTGTATTTACATATTATATACGTTTTGCATGTATATAATACATGTATTTATTTTGCCATTCAACAGTTTCCCATACCAGTTCTCGTATGCATCTTGCTTCATGGATAAAATTGGATAATGTGGATAATAACCACGTTATAATGGGGCCAAGCCAGAGGCTTGTAACAATTCTTACGCTTGAGTTATTTGGCAAATTATAGAGAAACTCGCTGGAATGAGGATTACTTCCTTCACCCTGATTAACCTAGTTTTGAACTGGTATTCAAATATACTTGAAGGAAAATTAAATCAAAACCACAATTTGCAACCACCTGCAATTTGCAATACCGTTCGGCACGTGAGTAAATTTATCGCGGACCAAAAAAATAAATTTGAAGGGGAAAGTTAATTAATAGTTTGGTTGAGAAAAGCACACTGTAAACATTGTAAATTCAGTCAAAATGTGCTATAGATCAAATTTTCCATGCACATCGATGTAAAATATAGCTTGAGTAGATCCGATCATTTTAACGAGCATGCAAATTGCAGAATATTCACTAATTAAAAAAACTACCTCGTTAAAAACGAAAAATTATTTGAGTTTTATATCGATATAGCTAGTTATTGGTTAGCACAAACATCAAGCGATGACAAGCAATTCTGTAAAAGAAAGTAAAAAAATTTATCTAAATTTGCTGTTTCCTTGTGCAAATTTGTGTTTTATCTCCTGTTTATATATATACAGTATATACCATCCCTTATATTGACACGTCATAAAAGTCAGTGAAAAATCAAGAACGTTGAAAATGCATCTCTGAAGAACCCTGGGTTTTAACGGGCAGTTCCCCTCCCACCCCTGCCATGTTAAAAAATTGAAAAATTGTATACATGACATCTCTGCGAATAAT
>JAQGAF010005168.1:0-12586 GCA_034687865.1 Kryphioiulus occultus | reverse complement strand
AGCCAGGTCCACCAGCGTCATTTTCTAGAGGCCATCCGCACCACCACCCGTACCGTACCTGCTGGAGTTGTACGGAATTTCAGTAGGATGAAATTAAGGTTCAAACCACATTCTGCTGCATGACAGCCACATGAACATACATGAGCATTATTACAAATGGACTGAATACACTTATTGATTGCAAGTGGAGCCCCAGATGATTGGGAGATCGCAAATTAGTAAATTAGTAAATAACTTCCTTATTTACATGTATAAACTAAATTATCAACTCAACAATGTCATTTTATATTTACAAGTGGTGAAAACCAGCACGAAAATAAATAATTGCTTTAATTATAACTCTGGCTTCTTTCGCATGACTTATTAGCTTTAATATCTTATCAGATTTTTATCATTTTGAAAGGTTAAATTGTCCAAAAATATGCTTTTATAAATAAGGATAAATGGGCATGGTCGTTAAATTCAATCATACATGTTTATAGAGACGCCTGTAAATATTAAAATTTATCCGTAATAAAAATTCACACAAAATTGTCGAAATAAATTGGAATTATCGGTAATCAATGGCTATAATCTGCAATGATACGTCTACGATTTTTTGCAAATACACAGTACATGCATTTTGCCGTGAAAAACATTTTTAAAAAGTAACTAGATATTTTTATTTATTTAAGCGTCGTGACGTGACATAATTTGTAAAAAATTATGGAAAACGGTGAATAAACTTGATAAAAAAGTCCAACTGTCTGTTAATTAGGAATATCGCGTCTAAGAGAAAATCATCTTAACTTACATCATGTGCATTTTTGTCGTTGATTACATGTACGTTATCATTAGGGGAACTGGAGAGGATGGCAATGATGACAAGGGGGAAGTCCGAGAATCGCGAAAAAGTTACGACGTAATATTAGAACGTCCCCAAATGAGAACGGAAACCTCCCAAGATGGCAGCCAGAATTCTCCAATTCGTCCCTAGATGGCGCTGACTGTACTCTGCAATGGCGGATGCATCAAAATGTCATACCTTGGTAAAGCTTTTTGTTTTCATTGAATTTTCTTTTCAATTTTAAAAAGTTCGGTGTTTTTTCGGTGTTTCGGTTTAGAATTTTAGTCCTATTGCCGGTTTGGGTAAGTAGCTAGCGTATTAGTGTGTCGTTTTGTTCGTTTTAGACGCTGTCGAAAACTTACCATAGGCCTACGCAGATCAGCTGGGTTTATTTGTTGATTGAAATCTGTCATAGCTACATTTTATGTTGCTCATTTCACCTTAAGGCCTGTTTACATATACTAGTGCCATTACCAATGACACGCACAGTCTGTAAACAAATTTATGATACATTCTGTATGCATACATTGCAACAATTCTTGTCAAAGGTAATAATGAAATTACGTAACAGGTGGTTGGTTGTAAATTTGTTGCTTGGTTATCATCTACCTCTTTGCATTGCATAGTATACTTGCTGTTAGTCTGCAATAATTAATCAATAGTGTAGGAGCCTTAAGTGCCTTTTAGTTTATATATGACCAGGTGATAGGACAGTGGGGATTTCCATGTTTAGGTGGTAATGCCAGGTTCCATACGGATGTTGTCAACAAAATTACTTGAGAATTTTAAGTATTTCTCCACATATGGCATTGTTTTACCGTTCTTGTTTTCTCCTTCAATGTTAGCTGCATCTGCCAAATGTCATTGCGTGATGGAAGTTTCCAAGTGAGTCCATGCAGGGGAAAAATTTTGGATTTTCCAACTTTGTGTATATCTCGGGTTGCGTTTTTTAATTGGCTAGGCACGCCCACCGCCGCATAATCACAAAGATGGTGGGCGTGACTAATTTTGCAACAATCAATTGAAAAACGCAACCTGTGAAAACCACAGGGTTTCTACGTCGAACATTAAAAGAAGCCATCTGCGGACATGGTGAACACATTCCAGGCATGTGGCCAGTGTGGAAATGTGAAAAAATTGGGTAAAGACGACAATTTGTGTGTAAAATTCGTCGGAAATTAAAATCACTAGAAATCCAGCATAAAACTTTAAGTAATTCTCTTCCATTCAGATCCTTAATTTCATAAAAAAGTGCTAAAATTAGATTATTTTTAGCAGTTTTTTTAAATTGCATTTGGTTTTCTTTTGAAGACTAGTATTTCTAAGAATCCAAAAAATGCGTTATACATATATGTAAAAATGATTTCCATTAAATTACCATTAAAATCCAGTTTTGGTCAATTGTTTTTTTAAATATCATCTATGCTAAATTAAATTCAAAACAAAACACGTAAGTGCACGTGATACGTCGTGCTGACCTTTCACCTTTGCCGAAATAAAAATCCAGAGGCTGGCAATTTCCCAGTGCATTCAAATTTAACTTTAGGCAGAATTAACACAAGATGGGTGCGCGTTAACTCCGAGCTTGATAATCGTGGTTAGTTTTTGTGACAACTTTTTAAAACGTTTTAGCGATTCAAATTTCGTCCCTATTTTGATCCTGGTTGCAGTCCCGTCACTCAACTTAATAGTTCCTCATTAACACCTGCAGTTGGCTTAGCACTTTAAGAGCTGAATTTTCCAGAAAATTCACCTATGGCATTCCATTAATTATTTACTTTAACAAGATTGTTGGCTAAAATCCACCATTTTGTGATATAGATTTTCTAAAATTTCCTCACAGCATCTGATTTGGGACATTCTTTGTCAATCTGATCTGTGTCTTTTCCCTGCTCTTTCCAGCTTTCACAACTTAAAATTGCATCAATACAATAACATTTTGAAATGAATATCAATACAAAATTTCCAAGTTTTAAAATACGGTTGGCTAAACGCATGACTTGGTGCTTCCTGATGTAAAATATGTAAAATCCGTAAAAAAATTTGGTCTGATAATTTTCTAAAAAATGTCTGGAAAACCTGGTAAAGTTAGAGAAATTTAAGCGAAGATTTAAACAGTCACCCTGTAACAAATATAATAAAATTAATATACACTTTTATGTATTTTGTTCAACGTGAAAGTTTTTTTCCAAATCGGACAGGACATGGGGAGGGGTCTAGAAACCATACAAATTCCAGGACGTCCTTTATGGATGTCCCCTTAGCGCTAAGGGCCATTTCCATGGTGGATGAAATGCTTGACATGGAGTTACAATCGCAATGGCCTTAATCTGTATGGTTCAACTGCCAGGGGCAGAATGACATGTAATCCTATGCCACGCATACCAAAGTCCGGTTAAGTCCCTGGTGATTTTTATGCCTGTAGACTTCTTATTCATGGACTGGTTACTCTTGAGTGCCTTTAACTTTGGCATGTAACAACTTTCTAATTCCCTAAACCGGTCCCAACTACTGAAAAACGCAAAGAGCTGGGTCAAAAGTCTAAAAAAAATTGGATGACGAAAGTAAAGCCTTGTCCACACCTGAGATACTTTTATTAGAAACATAGTTTCTGTAAAGAGATGGCCTCATACCTGGAGGCCGTAATAGTTTTAGTCAACTAGGGTCAAGTAAAGAATTATAAATTTTAAACATTAAACAGCTTAGGGATTATGTAACTATTATCAATAATTATTTCAGTAATAGATTTTAAATAGTTTCTGAAAATAAAGCAAAATTATGGCGAAAAACCACATACAGGGTGTTTTTTTTAAAAAACTTTCCACCTTGATTATTAAAAAACGGCATGAGATAGAGAAATCGAGTTTGAGGGAATGTTTATCAACCGTAGGGGGAACAATTTGTAAAACATTCGCAAATGGCAGCGACCCACCCCATGACCCCCTACTGATCCCAACTTAAAATTTTTTAATGGCAACCCATACCTTTTGATAAATTGAATGAAAGCATATTAAAAATGATAAATTTTGGCGAAAACGAAATTGAAATCTGCTCATCCAATCAGTCGCTACACCCAAAAATGTGGTTTTTCAGTATTTTTTTTCATAATACATTATTATTATCAATAATATGGAATTACATGATGAAACCTCTTGGAGCCATTCACAACATTACTATATATTGTGCATTAAAATTTACCGTCAGAAATTTGCACTTGCTTGTTTTGGAAATTTGTAAAATTTGAAAACTGATTTCTCGTGTTTGGTGCAAACACAAGTAAAATCGGTTGGGATGGGCAGATAAAGCATTGTTAACCACAGATGAAGAATATGTACATGTAACTGATTGTCATTGTACAAAATAATTCAAAGGAGTTGCTCGAAATGTAGACCATTGTTTGTGAGGCAATAATGAAGGCTAAATTCAAACTCATGAAGGCTTAAAAACGGCCCCGATTCAAACTTCGTACCACCTATAATCCAACTAGATATCATTTTCGATCATATCTTTGATACTGGTCAACCGATTTCATTACTGATTGAATTACAAGCCAATCCGTCCCATTACGAAAAATGTAGTTGTCACTTTTATAAAGTTCGAAAACTTGGCAAGTGCATATTTCTGACATCAAATATTCATGTACAATAGTAATGTTATGTATGTTTCCAAGAGGCTCCATCTTGTAATTCGATCTTTTTGATAATAATTGTAAATTTAAAAAAAAACTGAATTTCCAGATTATTTGATATAGCGACTGATTGGGTGAGCCAATTTCAATTTCGTTTACGCCATAATTCATCATTTTTAATGGGCTTTCATTTAAGATGTCACAAGGTATGTGTTGCCATTTGAAATTTTTAAGTTGGGGTCAATAGGTGTCAAGGGGTGGGTCACTGCCATTTGCGAGTATTTTATAAATGGTTCCCCCCTACGGTTGATAAACATTCCCCCAAAAACGATTTCTCTATCTCATGCCGTTTTTTAATAATCAAGGTGGACATTTTTTAAAAAAACATCCTGTATAGATATAACATACTTTTTGTTACAAAAATGATTACAGCAATAACACCCACAGTATTTAATCGCCTTTCAGAATATTTAATGGAAATAACGAAAATAGGTAGACTAAAAAGAACTTTAAAAAATACCTTTTGGGTTTAAAATTTGGCTGACTGAGCATCATGGTTTATCATAACATATGCAATGTAATATTTAATTTATTGAATTGATCTTAATTTTATTTTGTAACTTTCAAATGTTTGTGTAGCTACTTATTTATTTTTTTGTTGTTAACTAACTTCTATTGTAAAGGTTTGAGGCCATACAAGTTTAATTTTTAACTTGGGCCATTTTTAAAAACAAAACACTTTTATAACTTTGGTATTTCAGAAATCTCCAACCAAATAAATGAGGCCCGTGTCAAATTACCATATTGTAAATTTAGGAAATATTTACTTTTAAATCATTTTTTGGAAACCGAAATTTCCCTAAATTGACGTGCAGAGAAGCCGGATATCCTAACAATTTGAACACCTTCGTATTATAATCCGGCTTGAAGAACAAATTTTGCTCCTTGGGGTAAATTGTTTTTCCTTAGTTTTGGCGAAATTTTTGCTTAAATTTGTCTCAAATTTACTAATTTTTTTCGTAAATTTTCTCGATTGTCAGCTCGTTATTGGGGCCTTCTTTGGAGGCCTGGCTGTTGTACTTGGGATTCTTGTGGTAAATCACCGTGCTGGCCAATTTACACGTGGGTTTGGTAAGTAATCAAAAAACAATACTAATTTTATATTTTTATTGTCAATCGAAATTTGTATCTCTCCGAATACATGTCTCCAAAAAGTATTTTTTGATAATTTTTATTCAGGGATTAATTATTGCGGTGTACCTGGTGGTCATGGCGTTACGCAGCCATCGACGTAAAGCGTTGGAAAAGCTCGTTATTTGTACGTAAAAATACATGTTTTTTGTTTTTCCAAGTTATTTACACTTTTGAATAAATTAGTCGTTTTTTACCTTAATTCAGGTACCGTTAATATTATTACTTTCTATCGTTGTTATATATTTATAGATGAATTTTCTATAAATCTTTCGTTTTGAAATGTAGTTTAATGTAGTTGTTGAAATGCTGAATTTTTTTTGTTGAATGTGTAATCGTGGTCAGCAAGTGGATTAGTCAATGCTTTGGTCAAGAGGGATTTCAGTTGAAAACTTGAATAGCAATGGCTCACCGCAATTATCTGGCCCTTTGTAAAACAATAGACCGACTCATAGACCAAGCACCTGCTTAATTCTTGCTCAAGTATGCTTAACAACTGACCTATATATGCGTGACTTTACGACTACATTGCCTCATGAGATTAAAGGTGACCAATGGGCCATGGACCATTGGTCACCTTGCTCCACTCGCGTCCATACCCCTTCATTCCACTTTGAGAAGTTGACCAGATAACATCGCACTGACCACACGTGCTGCTGGCTGCTACGAGTTCGGACATTGTGAGCGCAAATCACCTATAAGCGAGGTAAGCAAATAATTGGTAATTTCCATACTTATAAATTAGCATTAATCAACGATTCAAACGGTTCTTTAATTCGAAAAAAAGTGTAAACAATTGAAATGAAAATGCGATTTTGTTTCTAGAGAAAAACACGATTTTGTGCAAAAACAATAGTTGAAAGTTTCGTCTATTACCGTGTTTGCGTGGAAATGTGTCGTTTATCTCAGTTACCAGGTGGAACAAAACGCGCTAATGACGTTATAATGTCGTGTAAAATGACGTCACTATAAGTTGAAACTAATATATTATTAAGAACAATATACTTCCAATTAGTAGAAAACATTCAAAAAATACACTTAATGTTAACGTTATATATTTTTAACTCTAATGACGTCACAATGACGTCATAAAGTCACTGCCACGTGTAGTCCTGTTTTCTCGTGTCATATTTTCGTGTAAAATTGCGTCCAAACCAAGTTGTGCTTAACTAGTACACATGTATAGTTAGAAACTGTTGTATAGTTTCAGTTTGCAGAAAACACTTGTATAATACACTGCGTTTTAACATACAAGCGGAAAACTCTTAACGCTAATGACGTCATTATGGCCCTGCCACGTGGGGTCGTTTTTTTCTCTCGTCCTATTTTCGTGTAAAACGACATCACATTACCTGAAAACATACTTTTAACTAATAAGCGTACTTATATATTGTTCTTAACTATCTACACAGTATCAGTTTAAGAACAATCTGTTTTTGCGTAAAGTGACGTCATTTTTCACGAAGATATGACAAGGAAAACGTGACCCCACGTGGCAGGGGCATTATCACGTCATTAGCCTTTAGAATATAAAGTGTAGTTTCTCAAAAATGTTTGCTACTAACTGGAAATTTTTAATAAAGAAGGAACCCACATGGAAAGGAAATGCATTTCAAATGCACTATAGGTATTGCAAAATATATTGCAAACGCATTGTTCGTATTTATCGCAACACGAAATACATTTGGTAATATAAACAGAAATGTATAAACTATTAATGCATTATAAAATATACTGACTCGTCTATTTCACGTTGTATTAATTGAAACTACGTACTTGCAAAAGCTATTTGCTCAATATATTCATTAATGTAAACAAATTAAGCTTACTTACAGTGGACATTATACAAGACATTGTCCAACACATAATACTGTATATCGCAATCTTTAAAATGCATTTTCAAATGTACATGTATATATGTATTGACAGTTTGAAATTAAATTTGTCTCAATCTATACAGACATTTTAAAATGTATTTTCCAATGAATGGCTTATAATGCATTTCTAAACGCATTACCATTACATGTGGGTGATAGTACAGACAAATTGTAAAACTAGATTTTAGTTGGGTAGGTCTTCAGTATAACTAACTTTTCTTTTTTTGTTTGTTTCAGTCTAACTCTCTAAATTCAAAATGAAAGATAGGGAACTGACCACTGGCCCAATCGCTGTCGAGGTCTGCTGGAACGACATTGGGGGCCTGAAAGAGACCAAGGACCATCTGAAGAAGACCATCGTTAGGGCCCTAAAGCACCCCGAGCTCATTGCTGACGATGACACGAAGCTTTCAGCAGGTATTTTGCTCATAGGACCTCCGGGCTGCGGCAAGAAGATGTTGGCCGAGGTTAGTTTCTGCACGGTGGATAGGACCTTTTGAGTTAGGACCTCATGATGACTCACTAATTATTATATGATTGCATTCCCATATGGAAAAAAAATGTGGATAATATATTATTAATATACCTATATATAGATATTCTTATTATATGACGCATATGTTTAAAAATGAAGTATATTTGTAATATATGACAAATACAGTATTTTGGTGATAAGATATAACGAAGACAAATATATTCGAAGTATGTTAAGAATATATTTCACATAATATATTATGAAAAATATATCGATATATTATAAATATATGGCTACATTACAAATGTATAGTATTACCAAAACATTTGTCCTAAAAATTTTGGAAAATGAATATTTAATGTACCATTTATTTCGACTATTTGTGAAACAATTGAAAAATAAATACTACATATATTTTAACAACATTTATAATATTATCAATGTATTCATCATATAATTTACAACATATATTTTCGTGGCATATTTCATACATTTGTCATTTATGGATACTATGTAATAATTATATTATCCATATATGAAATCAGGCCAATTTTGATACATTTTCAATATATGGATAATATATCCAAAAATAAATATTCCTAATATATCTCTTTTCCATACGGGATTTCAGGCTGTCGCTTGGGATACTGGCGCAGCATTTCATTATGCAACGGGAACGCAGATTTTGGATTTGGTAAAGGCCCTGGTGAAAATACCGGAATTTTCTTGTTTTCGATTGGCCCCACAAACAGCAGTGGCATACTGGACCGCTTTCTCCTACTAATTTTTTTTATTTTATTTTTTTTTTTCCAGTACGGTCATCATGGTTATCGGGCCGTTATTGACTTCTTTGAAGAAGCCAGCCAATCCAGCCCTTTCATCATCTTCTTGGATGAGTTTGACAAGATGTGCCCCAGGATAAACACTGTGTCATCTTCGAAGGAGGTGAGTTACGAGCGATGATGTCCTATGACCCAGATTGGTGGGTCTAGGCCCTAGGACATTTTCTAACAAAGTTCCCATACTCCTATCAGAGCCCTTTGAATTTTTGAAATCACTCTTTTCGTTTATCATCTTCAGGATAAATTTTGTTAAAATACATGTGCAATTTATTGCGTCTTGTATAAAATAAATACATGTATATGGCACTATTTATGGGGAATATAATGCATGCAGATATTCTGTATACGAGATGGAGATGCAAGGTTATAACTTGGGGTTGTAATTTGTCATTTTTTAAGTACTATTTCTTTATCCCAAATAGCCCAATTAAGTGTTCACATTAAATATACTGTACATTTCCAAATTTATTTTGCACAAATATTTTGGTAATAATATATAATGTAGTTACGTTATGCAGACTGTATTCATACTATATTAACAGGATATTGTCCGTAATATATTACGGATATATTTTCCATAAGATATCATAATATGTTATGAAAATATATCCTTAATAAAACATGAATATATTTGCCTTCGTTATATTTTATTATCAAAATGTTTGTCATATATTACAAATGTAATTGCTTTTTAAAAATATATGTGCAATATATCAAGAATGTGTATCAGTATATTTATGATATATTACTCGCATATAATTTTTCCATATAGGATACCCCATCAGAGCCCTTTGAATTTTTGAATTGACTCTTCGTTTTTCATCTTCAGGGAAAGATCCATCGCCAAGCGATTCCCTTGCTGCTCTATGAGCTTGACCGGCTGAAAGGCGGCTATGTCATGGCATCGACCAGAAACCCTGATGCCATCGAGCCCGCTGCCATAAGGAAAGGAAGGCTGGACGTATTCGTGCACGTTGGGATCCCTTCGGCCGATGACCGGCTCGAAATATTGCGAGTGTGGACAGGGGTAAGTCCATTCAAGTGTTCATGCAGTTTAAGACTGTTGGTCCGTGGTCATCCAGTTGTTGACAAAGGTCTTCGTGGTCAACTCCACCACCTGTTTTATTATTATTACAACCTTTATATTAACTTGGATACTTCACTTCCGTCTGTCACGGATATGTACGAATGCATTTTAAAATTACTTACCCCCATCCTAGTGTGCTGAAACTTGGTACACATGTAACTTTCGCAGCGAAATTTCTTGGGTTAAAAGACTATTGATGGTTGTCGTTCCTTTCACCTGTTTATCGGCATTCGTAAGCGTGCAAAATATACATCCGATACCGCAGTGTGGCCCGATTTCGACATTTGCTGCTGCAAAACATGCCCCGATTTCGAAACGCACGCGTATTAAGTTTAATTTGGGCATTCGTTGTGCTGGAGCGCTTTTACAGTGATCAAAAAAGTATTTGAACAGTATAAGAATTGTTGTTCACGATTAAATGGAAAGGAGTACATATTTCAAAGCATATTTGTTATAACGGTTACAACACATAGTTCACGTAACAAGAAAACATATGTACCAATTTGATAGACTTTAAAAAAAAGTAAAATTGAAATTTTCATTGCAAAAAATGTATTTGAACAGTATGGCAAACCACCTGCAATGGAGGAGACGTTCAATGTCTCCTCCAGCGCTAATTTTGTGTCACTGGTTTTTATTTTATAGTCCGACACATACATGTTCTGGTAGTTCTGGTACCATCACTAAAATGAATATTTTCGACACTACTGTATCCCACACAGTCTCAAACATCAGCGCTGCAACCTCCATAGGCAGTAGTGTTGGTTTGGGGCAGTGTGAGGTTCAGTAGCGTCGAAAATATTCATTTAAATTATGGTATCAGAACAGCCAGAACATGTATGTGTCGGACCATAAAATAAAAACCAGTGTCACGAAATTAGGGCTGAAGGAGACATTGAACGTCTCCTCCATTGAAGGTTTGCCATACAATTCAAATACATTTTTTACAAATGTTTTCTTTTGTTGTTACGTAAACTATGTGATGTAACCGTTATAACAAATGTGCTTTGAAATATTTACTCCTTTTCTTTAATCATGAACAACAATTCTTATACTGTTCAAATACTTTTTTTTTGATCACTGTATATCAACAACTTACGGAGGCCCATAGTGACAGTTTCTGACAGATGGGATTTTCCCTCTGTTTAACGCATGAAAGGTTGTCTTCATCATTTTTCTCGTCCTATTTCAGTACGATGAAAACCCGTTACAAGCCAACGATGTAATATTAGAGGACATCGCCAAGGATGTCATGTGCGACGGATTCTCGTAAGTTAATAATAATTATAATTGTCTTACTTTATTCTTAATGGCGAACGGAGGTGCATTTGTAATGCTGTTACGTGGTATTTTACAATAATGTGTTGTCGTTAATGCATAAGTTGTTGTTAATGAATTGACTTCTCCCAATTTCCAGGGGAGCTGACATGGACTACGTGGCCCGTCAGGCGTGTGTCCTGGCAGTCGAGGAGAATAGGACGCGTCAATCGGGACGAGTCCAGATCCACCGGCGTCATTATCTAGGGGCCATCCGCACCGCCATCCGTACCGTACCTGCTGGAGTAGTACGGAAGTTCAGGAGGATGAAATTAAGGTTCAAACCTTGTTAAGTCGTCCACATCCTGCAACATGACAGCCTCATGAACATATGCATGAACATGGTAGCATTTTTACAATCGGACTGAATACACTTATTGATTGCAAGTGGAGCCCCAGATGATTGGGAGATCGCAATACGATATATGCACAACGACATAATATTTTATTAATGAAAAATGTATACAATTAGCAAATTAGTAAATAACTTTCTTATTTACATGTATAAAATAAATTATCACCTCAACAATGTCATTTTTTATTTACAAATGGTGAAATCCAGCATGAAAATAAATAATTGTTTTAAGTATAACTCTGGCTTCTTTCGCATGACTTATTCCTATTAGATTTAATATCTTTTCAGATTTTTATCACTTTGAAAGGTTAAATTGTCCAAAAATAATGCCTTTATAAAGAAGGATAAATGGACATGGTCGTTAAATTCAATCATACCTGTTTATAGAGACGCCTGTCAATATTTAAATTTATCTGTAATAATAATTCCAAAAAAATTGGAATTATCGGTAATCAATGGCTATAATCTGCAATGATACGTCTACGATCTTCTGCAAATACACAGTACATGCATTTTGCCGTGAAAAACATTTTTTAAAAGTAACTATATATTTTTAGTTAAATAGTAGTGCATTTGATTTTGAGCCATTCTGCATCAGTTGTTAAATAAGGTAAGTCCAAATAGGTTTTTTCGCACCTGATCACTGTAACGCGTCTAAGGGAAAATCAACTTAACTTACATCATGTACATTTTTGTCGTTGATTAAATATACGTTATCATTAGCGGTTCTGGAGAAGATGGCAAATGATGACAAGGTGATGACAAAAAGTGACGACGTAATATTTGAACGTCCCCAAATGAGTACTAAAACCTCCCAAGATGGCGGCCGGAATTCTCCATTTCGTCCCTAGATGGCGCTGACTGTACTCTGTCATGGCGGATACATCAAAATGTCATGCCTTGGTGAAGTTTTTTGATTTTATTGAATTTTCTTTTCTATTTTTAAAAGTTCGGTGTTTTCTGGGTGTTTCAAAATTAGAGTTTGAGT
>JAQGAF010005167.1:0-12587 GCA_034687865.1 Kryphioiulus occultus | reverse complement strand
GCAACGTAGCCATGCTACGCCTGCCGGAAAAACAATAACCATCCGAATTGATGAAAAATCATAGTTGAAGTGCCATACATGTACAAAGACAACAAGTAGCAGCTATATTGAGCTACTGGAGTCTGAAACTTAGGCAGTCTAGGCCATACCTAGACATTATTTTGAGATAGTGGACATGTAAATAATCGGGGTTTGCAACTTCAGGAACGCAATTATCAAATTTAAAAAGTCGTGTTATCCGATCATTATCTAAGTTAGGATAAAATAACGATTACATATTTCCCGTAAGAGAAATAAGGAATTGAGTGGCACGAGGATCTACACCACTACGCAAAGTGATTAAAAAGTGCATGATTGCGAGGCTAATTGCAGACCCATATTTGTTTCAAGTGTACATGTACATGAAGTTTATCGGACAAAGCCAAGGACTTCCTGAATTGGAGGAACTGATTCATCATATTTTTGGAAATATTCCTAAGCCACCCTGGTTTTTCTGCAGCAGACTGTGGGTACCATGCTTGTAATGTTAACAGCATTTCGTTGATAAAGCAGGACCATATGTGGAATTTTAAGTATTTCAAACAAATTCTTATGTATCCTGGAACGCAATACAGTTTACTTGGCGAAAATCCACCAATAATTAATAAAATAATATACCCTCTTTACAATAGATAGTGGGAGCTCACCCAGCTGGGCGGCCATTTTGTCTCTCACTTTAGCTAGATGTCACTCTGGTTGTGATGGACATTTAAAAAAAATTCTGATGTATTCTGGAATATAATAAAGCTTACTGTACTTGGCGAAAATCCATCAATAATTTAAAAAATATGGCCCATTTACAATAGATAGTGACATATCGCCCATCATTGGTTTCGGGTCAGGTTGCAAAATTGATGGTAAATTGTTTACCATTGTTACTTGATTGCAACCAGTTACGCAAACAATCTGAACGCGTCACATTTTATTGGTGTTATCTTATTTGCATATGGTACAATTGATCAGGTTTTCTACCGTCTATGGAAGGTTTTAAGAAAAAATATGGCTTCACGAATAAACTTCCATCAACAGGTACGGCATATCCGTTCCTGATTCATGTCACTGCTTCAGGTGAGGATCGAGCGAATACATATACAGTACATGTACATTGTTCTTTTATTATAAGCCTAAAAAAAGAAAAAGTAACGTCGCGTCGACCTCCATGAACAAATTCAAATCACGTCGTTTTTCACCGAATCTTAGCCGAGATTTGGATTGAGTCATCCAAAAATCGTGATTTTATACATCCCTATCTTGAGTCAGAATTTGTCATTTGTCGTTCACAGAAATTTTGGATTTCAAGCCCACGTCACTGTCAAATAATAATTGAGGATTGACATAAGGGGCAGAATTTGGGGAAGTGTTATACATGTATCAGAAATACCGGAGCATATATTTGCAAATATTGACAACGAAGTGAATACCTGAAGCACAAAAATGCCATAAGCATATTTATACCTAACCAGGGTTCCCAAAGTTTTGGTAACAAAATCCCCTGACGATAAATATTGAATTTGTCTAATAAAAGTATTCAAGCAGCATCAAAGTAGCGTAATAATGAATGTTTTAATTTGGATTTTCATTAGGAGTACTCAGATGTTCGAAATTTATTTTAATTTTGCAAATAAAATATTGTCATATTGAAACCAGGTAGAAGGAACCAATATGCCAAAATGAGGTTCTTTCATTGTGCAAAGGGCAACTTCGTCTGTACGATATTTTCGATATATGAAATACTTTCTGGATTGAAATCATGAATAAAAGTTAGGAAATACCCCGATTTTTGAAAATTGTTCTAAATTCCCCTGACTTTCCCAATCAGTTAGTAATACCCTGGCTTTCCCAGGTTTTCTGGATTCCCAGGTTTTGTGGAAACTGCAAACTTGATCACAAATGATGGATTTTAAGGCGAAGCTGTAGTTAAACATTAAATGCCCTGATACTGGGAGATATTTAAAGAGAGATAAGTGACGAATTCTTCCGGGTAATTTACCCAGTATTTCAACAACAGTAAAAATAAACCTCAATTATGGGGCGATGCATCAGTAATTCATCAAGGGCACGTCTTAGAAAACCGAGAATGCGCCTCTCGAGGCATTGGAACCAAGTTAGGGCACACAAGGCCATTCATTGGTTTTACCCAAAATGAGCTGAAAATACATAGTGAATTTAAACGTACATTTAAAACACACTGGTCGAGGTCGAATATCGAAAATTGAGTGGTCTGGTAACTGATATACTGTACACCACCATAAAACCGCCCTACGTCAACCTAAGCTACTAATTAGTGCCAGATACAAGAAGAATAGGACACAAGACAAGAAACAAAACCATATACCCAAATGGATGCTGAATGTGGTGCTTCATGTACCATGTACATGTAACAGTATATAGGGTATTCTTCCTAGGGATATTGTGTGGATGAAAACGACACGCATTGTACCGATACTTGGACGAATGGACGCCGAACCTGGACGCCATTTTGTTTACTGGATATTGCGAAATAATTAGCATGAAATGTCCTAAAAATCATGATAGGATCAGAAATAATAAAAACCGATCTTGTACCTCAATTGGTCAGACCCTATAAATCACGAAGGCGTCCATTTCGATCAATTCAAGCGAAGATAAGTTTAGTTTCCCTTCCTGTGGGCAACCAAACGATTTTTCCCATCGTTTATCTCAGCCCGTGGTGCGTTTCAATCATTTCCTACCACCGAGTTGGTCCCAAATGGTATTTGGCGCGGAAATCTAGACCATTTCTATCGTACCATAACTTTCCTCATTACCTAAGCTTAATTTTCGCTTTCGTTGCAATGAATGAACGATTCGTATCAACCAACGTCAGGTGTTTCATCGAGGGGGTTAACTCTTTCCTCAACATTTTTCCCATGAGATACCAAATCGACCCCTTTCCAAAACCCCAGATGATCGTTCCCAATATGGCGCCCAAAGATTCGCATCAAGCGATTTTCAATCTTTTTCAACTTGGATTTTACCCCTCATTTCTGTACAAAAGTCCATTCCTAATAGTATTAATTAGGGAGCGAAGGGTGGCAAACAAAATCCAAGTTTTGAAATTAAAGACTATATATAGGACTTCAGGAGACTTAAGGATTATTTTAGGATTTTTTCAAACAGTAACATTTTTAGAATGCAGTATTTTAATCTCATGATTTGTGTGTTACAATACAATATTAATTTATTAAATGAACAGAAGTGGCGTCAAACTGCACTTGTACCAAGGTAAAAGCAGTGTAATCAAACTGCACTTGTACCAAGCTGAAGGCTGACAAAACGATGTACAGGGCTTTTAAGCCTTTCATAAGACATTTAAATGTTTCATTTTTTCAGTACATTGTAGAACTTGTTTGCCAGCCTGGAACGCCATAGACGAATTTTTTCAAAACGTAATCAGAAATTCATGTACATAAAGTAATGCAACGTAATTTAAAAAATAAAAAAAATCAGCCATGGAGTGCGTTTGCTTATTAACGTCCTTATCATGGCTTATTATGGCCTTATCAGTGAAAAATAACATTTTGGAGAGACTCCAACCTTACTGATAGAATGCGAGATAACATTTTACAATTTTCTGAATCCAAAGGGCATTCATAAAATCCACGCATCGAAAATGTTGGGAAAGAAGGGGGTAAAATCCTCAACATCTTACAAGTGCAATTATAACGGTTTCAGGAAGATTTACTAAAATATTGCGCAAAATGCGCACTACAGCATTATTTGAAGTTATAGCTAGACATTTCGTTTTCAAAGAATTTTGCCACCGATAGGCTATATGCCACTCTAATTTTATCTGCGTGAAAATGTATTTCTGAAGAGTCCATGGCAGAACCAGTATTTGAACCTTGATGACCTCCAGAAACCCAGAAGGGTCGTCCATATGGGGACCATACATTGGCTGCTGATTGGCATTATACAGTCAGTTTCAACAAATATGAACATGATCGTGTAACGTGTGCCGCACTGACTAATTGATGTTCTGTTCTCATTACCGACAATTACCCGAATTTCGGATAATTCAATTTCTATCAGTATGGGTACAATGACAGTAGCACTGATCGTTTTGGGTCGTCCATAAAACAACGCCTATCAATACTGAAGGAAAGGGGTATAACTTATGGTCGGTCAAACTGATCCCATCCCAAACCTATGTTACACATGCAGTAAAGTGAAAGCAATTACCGTCTTGGTTGATGTCCAGCAAGACGACTTTATGGCACAGCTTGGACAGTCCCTTAGCTGTCAGTCTTCCAATTCCACTGCCAGCTCCAGTGACCAGCGCAATGTCCGAGCTTATGTCTTTGGCGTGCCATTGCGTAGGGATGAGGAGCAAGACGAGCCTCTCCAGGGCGTAGTAGATGCAGATGGCCAGCGCCAAGAGCACGTCCAGAACAACGGTCAACCACTTCATTTTTGCGACAAGTTCAACTAACAACAGCCAGCAGAATGCTTACGCCTGCAATGGGTGTGCTAGCTACGTTCATAAAACTTGTTGGGCAGCCTTGGACTTCGAGCCGAGATATACAGAAGTACTGGGTGCACTGCGCGATCAGATAAATAGACAGGGGAGCTCAACAGGCTCAACGTTCGTGACCCGCCTCGAATTAAATATCAAAAGAAAAAAATGAGAAATTTAAAAAGCAGCCCTCTGTTGGGCCAAGCACAACAACGGCGCCGCAGGCGACATCTAGCGAGGTGTCTGAGAAACGCGTTGAAGAGCGGGGGCGGATACGGGGTCATCCATCAGCGACGGGATTATACAAGAGGAACGGTGCGGTTGGGAAGGTTGTCCATAAAGCGTAGCAGCTTTGTTCAGCAATGTGCTTAGAGAACGTTCAAATATTACGTCATTACGTTTGTGTCATTTCAAGTGTATGCCATTTCCAGTCCCCCTAATGATAATTTAATTTCGATTTTGATTGATCAGAAATCATGAACTTTAGCTGTTAAAAGTGATAATAATTAATACATGTAGCTAAAATGAAAGAAAACTGAAGATGGAAAGAAAAAAAACTGGATCAAAAATGATCGATTTTCGCCAAAATTTGATAAAACGGCAATGGCGACATCATCGTTTGATCATGTGATGGATTTTTACCCAACTTTTATAAAATAGCAATAATGACATCATGATTTGACCAAATTATGTTTTTTTAGCCAAGTTTTATAAAACAGCAATGGTAACATCATCATTTGGTCATCTGATGGATCATCACCCAAATTTTATGAAACAGCAATGGCAACATCAGCATTTAACCAACCTCCTCACTTTCGTCACCATTTGCCGCTTTCAGACCCCCTTCTTTAAGATGATAACATAATACTTGAACGTCCTCTTGATAATAAAAATATTCAGCAAAATGCCGATCCGTCGATGAATTGTTATTTGAAAGTTGGGCCATCAATCATCAGTGTATCAGTTTTGCAAAAAAAATCTTACAAAAAGCATTTATGGAAAATACACTTCGCCTGCGGTGTTAGTATTACCAAGCAATATTTGAAGGATTAACTT
The DNA here is from genome assembly GCA_034687865.1 of Kryphioiulus occultus. Classification (NCBI taxonomy): domain Eukaryota; kingdom Metazoa; phylum Arthropoda; class Diplopoda; order Julida; family Julidae; genus Kryphioiulus; species Kryphioiulus occultus. The sequence goes on along the minus strand of JAQGAF010005167.1, from coordinate 7,018 downwards.
CTATGATTGCCCTCTCAAGTTTTTTCTTTTAAATTTACCCTTATTACAACTTTTTTACTCAAAATAATTTTCATAAAGTTAGCATCGAGCGTTGCCATACGGGAAGAGGAAACGAGTCAAAATTATTCAACGTTCGATCCGGTCACGTGACGTATGGCGAGGGTGTGGGCTTTCGAATAAACGGCGCGCCGTTGCCATGGTGACCCCAGGACGCTATCGGAACGACTGAGGGTGTGCGACAGTTCCAAGAAAAAAGGAAAACGTCGAATTAAGGTAAAAACAAACAAAATTTTAAATATTTCTTTCAAAATTGTATTTAATTACACCCTACGGAATGGTGATAATGGAACGGGATAATTGCATTGAGACACAGCGGGTTTTCTTGGGTTTGATTTGGGTGTCGAGGGATGAAATGTATCGAAATGCTTGCGCAAATACTCATAAAACCCAATATTTCTGAGCTATTATTGTGTATAAGTTATTATAAATAAAAAAATTCTTACTCTTCCTTATTGCCATTTCTGACAAATTTTAAGGAAAACGAAGTTAAATCCACTAGTAGTGGGTGACCTGGTTTCACAAAAAATTTCGCCTACGAATTCCTCGAGCATAATTTGTAAAAGAAAATAATTACCCGTGTTATTATTAGGATTTCAATTAAATTGTGTAAAGCCAGTTTAAGAAAACTGTTGAATTTCTTTAATTATAGGCTAGCTTTTCAAACCAAATTCTTCTCTTGCGAGAATTTAGAACTAATATAACGTGAAACCGTCCGGATTATTAGAGTTTCAGTTCCACGTTAAACGTGAACGTGACGAAAAGGTGTGACGTCACGTGTAGCCTTGCAAATCAATGGGAGCAGATCTCATGCCATGGAATAAATCTCCAAATAAATGGCTATAAAATTGTTGAAGTGCATAGCTTTCGCTATCTTTTCAGTTCATCGAGAATTTACCTTTAAAAAAGGTTTTGTCATTTATTTGAAGCTACATGTATACATGTACCCAACATTTGGGGGTTCCCTGTTACCCAAATTACTCAGTAATTCAATATTGCTGGTAAACTGCATGAACGTTAGCTTGCTCGTTTTTACGTCGAAAACGTCGTTTTTGACCGTGAACGCGCACGTGGATAATGCCACGTGATTTGCTCCTATTCATCAGTAATGTAGAAAAAGATTGGTGTCACGTTCACGTTTTACGTGGAGCTCAAATTCTCTAGTGAGTACTAGAGTACTACGGTTTGGTGCAAATTTTCTGGCGTTCAAAACGCCATTTTGTTGTGGATAATCTCGAGTGGCTAAGTTTCTTAGTTTGCAATTAACTTCCATCAGTTCGCAATCAATATTTTTCAATAAGGAAACGTGTAGAATATGGCTCCCGAAAAAAATACAACATGACAGCCTGCATCTGCAGCGTTTTCCATTCTTAATTAGAGCAGATTCGACTGGGTATCGGTTTGTCCTCGAAATTAATGGTGACCGCCCCAGGCATCATCAATGGTTAATGGGAAACAATTACATTTCTTTCCTTCCTTTTTTTCTTTATTTCACTCTTGATTTTTCTGTTCGTACTTTTCAGGCTCCCTCTTTTTGTTGCATCTCGATGGAAGCAAAGCAAATGCGCGACGAACGCGACTCAGAGCGCCTCAGGTCGCGAGTGTCGCTGACGCCTGAGCGAACGCGGCCCGCATCGCGACACTCGCTTGATTCTTCGGAGCCGGCGTCGCTCGCTAGGCGGCAGCTCGAGCGCCGCCCCCCGGACACCCCGACGTGCGCTTCAGGTTAAGGGTCATTCGTTTAGGGCTAGTGTTTATGATTTGCCAGTCCCATTTTTCTAAAAAAGATGAGCCATTCAAATTAGCCAGTTAGACTCCATTTTGTTGTAGAAAACAAAGATATGGCTTCCCACGAGTACAAGCACGTATGCATGGATTGCCGCATTCTAGGGGCAGACAATCTAACGAAATCGGATTTTTTTTTAAAAAACTGGATTTTACGGTGACGTTCTCCTTAACTACAGGCGTGCAAAACCCTTCTTTGAATCTGCCTAATATAACAGCTTATTATAACCACCAATTTTCTTTGCCACCATGCAGAATAGGTCGTAATTCTAAGGCACTGTAATTCTTATTTGTGTTATTAGATTATTTACGCCATTTTCTATATAATAAAATGCCTTCCCTAAATAACAGACATAGGTGGAATGCGAAATTTGGAGTTGCTCTTTGCATCTATCCCTGTAGATAGGGGTATTATTATTATTTTAGTTTAAAAAGCTACGGAAATAATCATATAAAACAAATAACAGTGCTTTTAGATCCCGAACCATTCTGCATTGTGACAAATAATATTAGTGGTTATGATAAGCTGTTAAATTAGGAAGGTCCAAATGGTGGTTAAGGAAAACATCATCTTAAAAACGATGACACTGTATTTGGTCTGGATGATTACATAATACTTGAATGTCCCTAAGCTATGTGGGCAGGAGGGGGAAATCTAAGCGCCAAAATGTCCAAACTGTACAAGGTAATGAGTGTTCTGGGATCTGACCCGACTTCGTTTTAGCGACGTGCACTTTGACCTCTGTGTCGTCCGTACTTCCGCATTACCACGATTCGGCCCATGGGGAAACCCTGGAACTTCTCAAGGATAGGATGAAGAAAAGGCACGCAGACGCCGTCAAGGTATGTTAGGAGCTCCCGATGACCCCTCACCCTATGACCCCTGACACATGTTCTCTCTTCGCAGGCCTTCCGTATGTTCTTCCTTCCTGAAGCCCCTCCAAACCACATCCTGCAGAGCCACTTCCGCTCCGTCTTGGATGCCCTCTGCTTCCCTCTGTCCGATTCGCAGTTCCGCGCCATCTTGCGGCACTGCGTTCGTTCGTCAAGAGGGACAGTCGACTTCCGCCACTTTTTGGACAACTTCGTGGGCGTGGCGCCGCTGCCGGAAGAGGGCGCCGCGGAACCGGAAGGGCCAACGTACGTCATTATACGCACAAAACCACTCACCTTTCATCTACATTGATCACATTAAAGTTTGGTCTACTCTTATCCTCAATCGCTCATTTGGCGCTATAGAACACTTGAGCTCAAATGGAACGTGGATCGCCATTTTGGTGCCATGTTCAATTTTCTAGAATTCTAAAATTTACTATTTTTTCAAAACAAACGACAGGACTTAAAAACTGTTGATAATTATTGGCGAAATCAGCACGACTTATTCGTACGCCGTAGAACGTGAATATTGTCCTTTAGTCATCCAGATTATCGCAAATTCAAGGTCGTCAAACAATTTCAAGCAATGGGGCCATATTTCGAATTCCATTTAATTCCTCGGCTTTCTTTTGTTAATAAATAAACAGTAATACGCAAATGTCATTTTACCCAACGCGGATGATTTTTTTGTACAAAGCAGAACATTTGTTATTAAGGGAAAAGTATAAAAGTGAATTGCGAAGATGCTTTACTTTAGAATAAGCGCAATTCATTCAAGAAATGAATTTCATCCTTCAGTTATTTGACCTTGACAGTTACTAATAAGAACTATTCGGTTCGAATGGGATCTTACCTTACATTTAAAGCCATTCCTGATTAATTCCGTTTGGCACTATAAATTATGCCGAATCAAGTCAGAGTATTTGGCACAACCATAACACGACCCCTGCACTACTCAGAACTTCTGAAGAATGAATAAAACAATATGGCCGACTTCGTGCCATTTCAGAATTTCCGGATGACGACAGCGCCATCACACGGTCAATTTCGAAACGTGAAACAATTGCCCAACCATGAAAAATACTTTGTAAACATTTATGCCCATGGTTTTTACATATATACATTAACGGGGGCCATTTAGATTTTTTTCACTTCGACAAAATCATTTTATCATTGGTTCCTATACTGTCCTCCTACATACTACACAAAATGAAAGCTTGGTTAAATTTCTTGCCATAAGTTATGTTGCTTTTATTTTCAATAGAAAAATGGCATTTTTTTTCTATAGACGGAATAAATTATAATAGTATCGAATAGATGTGAACCAAACAGCAATTTCATTTGGAAAGTTGTGCGTTTGGGTACATAGAGCATACCCCAAACAGGCATACTGTATGTGGTTATAAGGCTGTATGCTAGCTTTTCGGACACCATGGATCTGGTATCAAATATGTTGGTGACATCATTAACCAGTTGATTTTTTACAGAGATGCTCGCTGCACTTTGGAAGAAGCAGAAACGACCATTCGAGAACGAGTGAGTCGTTTTGTTTTACAGTGTTATATATTGTTAGAAAATGAAACCAATGTCATCATACTTAATTAGTCATTTTTTGTTATCAGGCCCTTCAACGTTTGAAACCTTTGTGCTTGGCTTTTCGCACCCTGGATCACAACCAAGACGGGCTGGTGCTGAGGGAGGAGCTGGAGAAAGTCTTAGAGAATTTCTGTCAGCTGAAATTTAGTGAAGACGTCTACCAGAGGTCAGTCTTTTGCGTAACCAGTAGTTTTACTTCAAAAATATCGCTCATTTTTTGATTCATTTCACCCTATAAAGGATGTGGAGTAGATACGACCCAAAAGATACGGGACTGGTCGACTACCGAGAATTCCTGAAGAAACTGGCTGTGAACGTGGCGCAATATCAACGATGTCGTCCCAACCTCAGCATGAAAATAGGTTATAAAATTAGCATCACTCATGTAAAATCAGAATGTAAACCCTAGCAAAGTTGAAAAAAAAATAAGCACAGTTGCTAGCCCCTTGTAGGCGACTAAACCACACGTGCTGGCGCCTATTTCTCGACAGCTACCGTTAGGGTCAGCAGCTTTGAAAAACTATTGATTTCAGTTATTTTAATTCATTTCCGCTTCCTATTGCCCAGCATTAACGTGGCCGGATGTGAATGCTGAAAAATACAACGCTCACAAGCGTCGACTAGCCATCTTGACCCGCTCGGACGACCCTTGCTTGAGGGGTTTGACGCTGGAGCAGATAGAAGCCAAGCTGAAGGACAAGGTAAGGAACGACATTTTCCGAAAATCTAGATCCATAAATGACGGATTTTAGTCCATGTTTCTATGTGTGAAAGGCTTTGGAAATCTGACAGAATGTATAGCATGGTTACCCGAGAGATGAAATTTTCAACTTCCCTGACTTTTCCTGGTTTTTAAAACAAATTTCCCTGGCCTAGTACTGAAAATGCAAAAATAGAGCATAGTCAATGTAAGGAAAGCTATTGTTGCTTATTATATCTCAACAGGTTACAAAACACAAATTTTAATTAGATAACAGCAAATTTGGATTAGTTATTTCATAATTTGAAAATAGTACTAGTTTCTTTCACAGAGTTGCTTGCCATCTCTTGATTTTTGTGTTAACTAGTAACTACCTTCACTGTATACCGTATGACGGTCTGCCCCCTGGCGTTGGTGATGGGCCCAATAGGTGCGAAAATAGGCCAACGTTAAAAATTCCACAAACAAACAAACACTGAATACCGTATATAATGTCTTATTGATTTTGGTGAATTTCCCTGACAATTCCAAGTTTTCCGGGTCTGGGGGAGCTCAGTAACGATTTGAATTAATTGTAGACTTACATGTAAAGTCTCATTGTATTATCTAACAGAAATCGTTTGTTTTTAAGAAAGGGCTGGATAAGAGTATAGTGTTCTTTGATCAGGGATTGACCCGTTCATTTTGCAATTAAAGCATGATCACAACCAATTAATAATTGATTTTGTTAGATCGTGTCCGAACGTGCCCTTCTGAAGCGGGCCTTCCTGGTGCTTGATCCTGGAGGAAGCGGCCTTGTCCCTTCGGACGCCTTCCGCTCCGTCCTGGTCCACTTCACGTATCCGATGTCCGAGCCACTCTTCGCTCAGCTCTCTCGAAGGTTCATCTAAGTCGATTCATAACCTTTAACCTTTCGACGTCCATTTGTCCATCAATTTTCTCTCCATTTCTCAGGTTGGGCTTGGAGACTTCTGCAGTCGTGTGCTGGTCAGACTTCCTCGACCGGTTGGCTGCTGGCCGATCTACGTCCGATGAACCCCGGAAGTGCGTCCTGAAGTCCCGTCTGGAGCCCGAAGCCGGCAGGTACTCTCACTGGGTTGCTAATCAGGGTGTTCTGTTTAGTCAGTGCCCAACGAAATAAAATTAAATCTTTAATACGATAAGAGATACAATGATAGTTCTTGAAGGTAACTTTTAGAGTCGACCACGGGGTATCCGGAAACCATATTTTCCGTGACCTTGAATGTCCCGCTCAAGGTCATCCATGTGCCCGTTCCGTGTTTTTTTGCAAATATGTCAGAAACCGCTGCAGAAAGGATCCTAGTGTGAATTAGAAGGTTGTAGAGCGATGCCTAATTAGTCTAAGTTGGTTTCAAAATTTTCTGAACGATTCAGAGCTAGCAAGTGACCGTCATGACACCATAGCTTTGTGGAGTGTAAACATTTCTATCTCAGACCTGCTACAATTGTGGACCATAGCTGTGTGTTAAAAAATTCGTAATTTAGTTCAGGTAGCAAAATGATTCATGTTAAAGGGGGAATACATGCACTCATCAAAGCTATAGTGTCATGATGGTCACTCGCGGAATAAAAATTCTAGATCGCTGTGACTACATCTAGTTCAGAAAATGTTGAAACCAACTTAATTAGACTAATTAGGCATCGCTCTACAACTTTATAATTCAAACAAGGATCCTATCTGCAGCGATTTCTGAAATATTTGACAAAAAAATCCAACGGGCACATGGATGACCTTGAACGTGACATTCAAGGTCACGGCAAATATGGTTTCCGTATAGCCCATGGTCGACTCTAAAAGTTACCTTCAAGAACTATCATTGAATCTCTTACCCTATTAAAGAGAGAATTTTATTTCGTTGGGCAATGACTAAAGGGAACACCCTGTATACATGTAATACTTTTTACGTTAACGGGAAGTTCCCCTCCCACCCCTGCCATGTTAAAAAATTGTATACATAACATCTCTGCGAATAATGAATAAAT
>JAQGAF010005166.1:0-12588 GCA_034687865.1 Kryphioiulus occultus | reverse complement strand
GAATGCAAAAATTCGTCGAAGATTCACCGTTCCGAATATGGGCCAGTGGTTAGTGGACCACCAGAAATTTAGGCGAACAGCCAGATTCAAGATTAAAAATTCAAAAATCCCCAAATCTGTTGACTAAATCTGCGCGATTCAATCGTAGTAGGCTCAAAAAACGACAAGATTGAATCTCAAACTGCTTACTACAAAACAGTAATGGCGGACCCAGGTCCCCCTCTCCCAATATCGCGTAACCGAAGAAAAAAAAAAAAGGTCCGAATATTCCGGACAAAATTTTCCGACTGCTTCTCTGACGATCAGGGCTGAAATGAAGGTTTGGGTTTGATGACCGGTCCCAAATCGCGAGTCGACGTGGCACGCGCCCAATCAGCTGACGGGACGTTTACCACGTGTTTGTCTAGACACGTGGTTAGAAAATGCCCAAAGGCGAGGGAAAAAGCTCCGAAAAACGCCAGACCTGCGAAATGGTGATTTATATTAAATGCATTTGATCAAGGTCATGGATCGTTGTTAATTTTAAAGAACAGGACAATATTAATCGATTGTGGTGAATGAAAACTTAATTCAGTGAATCATTTAATTTATTCCATCGAGACTCACATACATTGCCATAACACCTGACTAAATATAGTGTATACATGTATATAAATGTGAATCGTCAAAAGATGAAAAAGTCACTACTTACCCAATAGTACGTTTCCTTGTACGAAATATTATTCAGGGCCATCTGATGTCCAATTTTTCAAAATGACGTCCTGTACCACAGTAATTCAATTCAATGCTAATGTCTAATAATGGCAAACAATGTCAATTATGGATTCGAATTTTTGGCATTCTTTCATCATTTTGGATGAACATTTTCGACTCGATTAGTTTTAATTACAGTATATGCAAATAGTACGGGTCATTAATTGGCGAACCTTGACTAATTAATGCATGTAATAACGCCCTCTGTAGTCGGAATTTTGCGTCATAATGAGGCTCTGAGTAGTTGTATATTCAAGAGATTTTATATTTTAACTGTGCTATTTATGCGTGAAATATCACCAAACAAACCGTTTTTTGAATTGTTACTGTAATTTTACATGTACAGTAGATCATGCCTAATACTGTATAATTGGAGTTGACTTGGGCACACGCAGAAATGGCAAAGTGGAAATTATTGCCAATGGACAAGGAAATAGTACAACCCCAAGTTGCTTTTGTTCACAGCAGCAAAAATTGGAGAGCAAGCAAAAAATCAAGAAGGAAGCAATCCAAAAAAACAGAATTTTTGGAACTGATATTAATTCTTATAATGAGCATTATGTTGTGGTACATTTTTCTTTGATATTTGTCATCATCATCATTGGCTACAGTACACTGAATATCCTTTCATTATTTTTAATTAAAGCTGCATCATGCCAACAGGGACTGGTTTCAGAACAGTTTTAACAGACCGTTAAGGTGCTATAGCCGGTGACCACGATGCACCGACTGCCATCAAGCATTCGAGCGCTAAACGACGAATTAACTTTAGAATCTCGTTATGATTGGATGATGCAATCGCCCGCCATTTTCTGTAGGCATTAGGTTGATTTCACAATTACGAATTTGCATAAGGCACTGACAACCCAAGGTCGTTTGGCTGAAACATGTCTAGAAAAATCAAAAACAAATTCATGGAAATCTCAAAAAAAATTTTACTGACAGGTTCATGACTACTGTAGCCTACATACTGTAATTAATTTTCATCGTTATTTGTAATGAATTAAGTTACGCCATAATTTGTGTTAAATAATGCATGGACACCCTGTATTTCGTGAATGGCTCTCAGCCTCTCGATGGCCATCCCATAAAATCCATCGGGTTAAATCACGCTATAGCATTTCTGTTAATAAAACATTCATGTGGCGTTGTTAGTTCGAACGAGTCACTAGCAATCGATTATACACTGTGTACCAATTATGTATAGTAGTTGTTTACACCCATTTTACTAGTTACAATTCATCTCACCACGCAATAAGACGTCCATATTTCTTCCTTTACGGTAACATTTAATTGTCCAATTACGTGTACAGGTATAAGCGTTGGCACAGCCGCATCATCGATAATGATGCCGTTTATTTTGATGTAATTCACCAATTACATCAAAATAGTTTATTTCATCAACACAAAAAGCGTTTTGCCCAAATCCATATAAAATTGGTTAGGCCTCAATATGGCTGACCCCTCCCCCAGTCGTCATTCTTCATCTTGAGCATCATGAAGTGATGACTTTCATTGACCAATTCTATCAAAATAATAAAAGTACATCAAAATGAGGATCAACACAACATGAATTTTACCCAAATCAGTATGAAAATATGATAACCATGAACTTGGTTGACCCCTCCATCTGTCGTCATTCTTCGTTTTAAGTGACCATCACCATTGACTAATTCTATCAAAAAGAACCAAATTACACAAAATTATATCAAAATGATAGATTTCATCAACACAATAATTTGTTACCCAAATCCGTATAATACTATGATGTTTCAGAATTTGTTTGACCCTTCCCCAGTCGTCATTCCTCATCTTTACCAGCACGAAGTGATGACATCATCATTGGCCAATTCTATCAAAATAACAAAATTACACAAAATTATATCAAAATGGTAGATTTCATCAACACGATATGGATTTTACCTACATCGGTACAAAACTATGATATTCCAGAATTTGGTTGACCCCTCCCCCATAATCATTCTTCATCTTGACCATCACCATTGACCAATTCCATCCGTTGTCTTCGCAATGACGAATGGATGAACGGTTGAAATTTTGTGAATCTTTCGATGTAGCAATTTAAATTTTAAAAAATATTCCAGCCTTTTTGGAATCGAACATGTGAAACTAATAAAACTAAAATTTTAATAACTTGATTTCCGAATCAATTAAATTTACTCGGAAATTAAATTGCAAAAAAAGTGCGGCAATCGGCTAGATTCTAAACCTGTAATATCAATAAAATCAAAATGTTACTAACTTGATTTTCTGGGATCTCCCCAGTCTAGTTTATGGAAAGTCCTCACCAAATTGTTGACTAGTCCGTTGTCGTCGTGATGACGAATGAACGAAAGGTTGAAATTTTCTGAATCTTACGATGCAGCAATTCAAATTTTAAAAAATATTCCAGCCTTTTTGTAATCGAACATGTGAAACTAATAAAACAAAACGTTTAATAACTTGATTTTCGAGTCAATTTCAAGCATCTTCGGACAACCACGCTATTTTGAGCAGCACCATACACATGCACATATACCGGTACGTGTAGGAAATAAAAGGCTGGTTTGAGTGGGGAATATGCGGTAATATTAATTAAACGAATATCGTAATACGAGTAATTGCAACGAAATACAGTTCAATGAATTTCAGCTTTATCTTGAAAGATTCCTAAATAGTAATAACAAATCAAGAGTCAGTTGAAGCCGACAAATCTTACACATGTAATCAACAAAAACATACATACATGTATATACTTATCAACAGCACATTAGGAGAGCTACCGGTAAAAACATTAAACAGCCAAGAATTTAAAAAGAACATTGAATATTTAAAAACCATGGCAGAATAACCACAAAATACGAAAATGAACGAAATTTGAAAAAAAAAATTCAAATGACTGAAAGTAAAAAATGGAAACAATGAAAACAGCGATTATAAAAAACGCAAGACATAGATTTAAAAAGTATGACAAGGCAAGTAGGTCTAATGGTAAACTGCAGTTGTATACTGTAATACAAGTATAAGTGTAAAGTATGCGAGGCAACTTGCAAGTTAGCGAGAATGTCATCTGATATGGCAGTCGAAATGATGCATACAGGTATACAGTTTAATGCATGTACAGCGGTCCTCTTGGGACTTTGAACCTACTTTCACTCACCCATTATCTTAGAAACTGTAGTTCTTTACAATATAAGATGTCGTATTATTTCACATAGTATGTTCAACTGTGCACCAAACAGGTCATCACAATGCATAATCCTATTACGAACATTACGAGGGCGTTAGAAAAGTCTGCAAGAGAGGCGTTGTTGCAGAAATTTGTGTCACAATAGCACACAATGGCCCCTGTCCGTTGGTCTGTATGACATCCCAATTCGTGGCGTTTTCCATTAATCGTCACTCGAGTTGCACATCCTCGAGTTGTTCTCTCCACCGTGGCATCGCCTTAAAATGAAAATTGTACTTGTATCGACATGTCGAGAGAGAGGGAGAGAATAAGTAAGCACGAAGAGCTATGTATACTGGCAGGAATATTGTATCATTAAAATCTTGACCACTCCAAAATTCATGTACGAATACTGTACAACGTTTTACTTTTCAGAATCAGAAATCGTAAAATGAACTCAGTTGACCTAGTTTTTAAATTGTTTATTTCTTGAACGGCTTCTTACGTTTACATAATCTTTTAATATAAATCAAATGTATGGCGAATTGAAGATGTGTACCAAAATTCAGCACGCTTAGACGTCAATAAGTCGGTTTAAAGAGATTTCGTAAAGGTTGAACTGGACAAAGATGAAACAAGTAGACAGGTGTTAATCAAGGCGTCAAGAAAAACTCACGTTTTCGACGTAGAACCTCTCATAACGTGCATTCGAGCATGAATTGTGGGCCACCATATACGATTTCTAATGTATTTTTAAAAAGTTTAAAGTTGTTAATTGTTGCGAAAAGATCAGCTTTTCTCCGTAAACTTTAAATGACATGAAATGTCAGGTAAGAAGACGATGTGTACCAATTTCAGCTCTTTAGGACGCTGGTAAGTGGGTTAAAATGATTTCGTAACGGTCGAAAAAGAGACAGATGAACACGTTATGAAGGTTGTAAAAAATGGTAAAACAATTTTTCATAGCAGTTTCTATCAGCCAGTTTTCTTAGTGAAAACAAATATTAGCGAAATCCTTCTGGAGTACAACTCGAAAATATGACAATAATACAACGGGTGCAACCAACTTACCCTCCTGCCAAGCCCGAGGAGTAGTTTTGGAACAGAAATCCGAAACGTGACAATCGACGATGAAATTGTCATTCTTTGGAGGATGTTCGCAAGAATCCTCATTGTTGGCCTCAATCCCACACTGGTAGCATGACAGAGCGTCAACTGCAACGGCCGAAAATCGTCGCTTTTTATGAAGAAACAAACATTTCGCCATACCATGTCAAAACTCACCCCATCCTCGATCGACCAAACTCAAAGCCAGAACGCAGACTAAGCCAAAAGTTGCCATTCGGGTATTTTGCTATAAAAGAGTGACGGAAGTGTCAAATGGGTTCAGAAGCTATTTTGGCTTACACTGACCTCACCGCGAAAAAACACTTTTCTGTTGACATCAACGACGAAATTTTACACGAGTCGACGCATGAATCACCATAGCAACGATATCTCTCGCACAGGACGTGACCAAAGTGTTCTTCCTAAATATGGAAAATGCAACTTCCTTTCGAGTAAAAGACGATGACGCGCATTAATAAAATTACAATTTAGGCAGTTCAGATTTCCTTTTTTTTAAGACGTGGATTGCAAGGAAAAAGCAGGGAATGATTTCAGCTCAGCGGTCTTGACATATTTTGTCATCCTGGGGGCAATTCAGTTTAAGTTTAGCATCGAAGCATCTTCATCTACCACATGCTACGCTGAATCACATACTCGTAAAAATTTAAGCATAAATTTAAACAATGGGGCTGTATCAGCGAAGCAATGGGGTTGTAGGCTGCTGCTGAATAACCCATACATCGTTTTCCGGAAAAGGCTCACGAGTTCCCTAGCCTCGTAGGAAGGCTTTACTTATATCAGTTTTTGAAAACCACAAAATTGTTGAAGAGATAGAATTCAACGAAAAATCCAGCAGCAGAATCAACAAATCCAATGAGCAATGGCGGCAGATTCAAAATGGCGGCCAGACAGACTACATCATCTTGACATTTTTTTTTTTCAATTTATCCCTAATATCTCGGTTTCTAAGTAAGAGCAGATCTTGAAGTATTGTTAATTAGATAGAACTAGTGAATAGGAATCTATATTAGTGCTTGAAAATCAGAATATCAGTGAGCCATTTTTTCTAGCGAACATCATATGTCTAAGATTTTGAATTTTTCATTTTTTTCTATTTTTCCCTAATATCTCGGTTTCTAATTAACAGCAGATCATGGAGTGTTGTTAATTTGATAGAACCAGAAAATCAGAATATCAGTGAGCCATTTTTTCCAGCGAACATTTTATGACTAGCATTTTGACTTTTTTTCATTTTTTTCCTAATATCTCGGTTTCTAAGTAATAGCAGATCATGGAGTGTTGTTAATTTGATAGAACTAGTGGATAGGAATCTATATCCTTCCTGGGATGCTCACGTTATTCTCTAGTCAACTGTGAAAACAGATTTTACCTAACTGTTGTCGTATTGAAGATATTTGAAGAGGTCGATCAGTTGTGGTTTACCCGTCTCTTATTGGCTTGATGCCTATAGTTGACATACGGGGTGTTTATAAAGGTTGTTTATAACTTTAAAAATTCATAATGTGTATGTTCAAGACAAAGTGTAGAAAACTCCTCTGGATGAGTATCCATTATTTTAAGATCAGAATGACAAATGCCATTGCCTAAATGCTGTCTAGTTCAGTGAAGCGAGTTGAAATTCGGATTAAATGCCATTCCTTCCATCAGAAGCACTCATGTCGAAGTGGCCTGAATAAAAAAAATTGAGTTGATGTATCACATGAATTGAAGAATGTTCCTATATCTCAATTAGAAGTCCTGTTATGAATTTTTAAAATTGTAAACTATCTTTATAAACACCCTGTATATTTACTGATCATCAACATCGAACCTCGATATGTATCAATATGTAGTACAGTGCAGAAATGACCTTCCAAAAAGAGATATGCGTCATCAGAAGTACAATAAAAATGTCTGATGTCATCAAAAAATTTCTCAAGTTTACTTGCATGTGCTTTGTTACCAGAAGTGATGAGTTTGTGGAATCACGAAACTATTGTACTTACATTTTGGAAATATGCAGTATTGACAGTTATTAAAATTTAAAAATAACGGTAGAACTGTATTGAGTATCCGCATCTACAGATGTCATTTGTTGGCTCAGTGTTTGTAGTGTCACACAGCTGCGCAATAATGCTGTGTCACTGGCAGCATTGCAAGAGGATCCGCGCAATTGCCTACCCAGTAACGTTTGACAATTCGACAATTTATCACATACAGGCCGGAAGGTACAAATCCTAGCTCAATACCTCCAGCACCCCTGAAGAAAACTGCACTACAAACGTCAAACTCGTCACAGGCTAACCACAGGAGATTGACATCCATCAAGCATTCCTCTGCAAAACAAAATGCTAAGTCAGAAATCCATGTTGCTCTATCTAACAACGTGGGTGATATCTACACTTCTGGTGATGCTGTTCATAACTTTGTATGAAAATCCCAAACAAAAATTTCCTGCTGCTGTTTTACGAGTTGCAGAGAATGCTTCACTTAGAACTTCACGAGAAAGTGCACCATCGATCAACAACAGCACGGCATCATTTCTACAGTTCCAAGAGCCATTCCATACCTTGGACAATCCAGATACTCGCCAGATGCAAGAGGATACAGGAAGCAATGAAGAAATCGGAGTTCCATCACTGCCTGTGCAATTCCTCATACAGAACACTGATGAAAAACGAATAAATAAAGCGTGCGCTAATTTACCAGAACTTTTCCACGTCAAAATGAACAACATTTATTGGCAGCACAGCCATTTAAACAGTGGAAAAAACAACATCTACTTCTACGCAGCTTATTACGACAAAAGGAGAGGAGTGCAAACGAAAAAATCAAATAGTGCAGTTGTGCGTTTACTAGCAATGACGGATATACGATATCAGTCGCAGCCACGAAGTTTGTGCCAGTTCTGGTTCGATGATCTCAAAGCCCCAATGTTTTCTGCAAAGGCGACTTTTGAATACATATGGAACATCACTTGGGGATACGACCATGACAACTTTCTATTACCAGTTCTGGTGTCGTGTCCAATAATAGGTCCAAGCAGAAGAGCGCCTTCGGTGGTCTCATTTGTCGAGCATCACTGCGACAACGCCACAACTGCCTTGTGGGTGGAACATTCAGAGCTGTTCAGCAATTCTGTCAAACAGCAAAATGAGAAATCGAAACCAGTGAACTTGGGGTCAATTGCAGTGTGCGTGAAGGGGTTAACATTTTTACAAGAAGACAAGTCTGTTCGTTTAATCGAATGGCTAGAACTGTTGAAGCTATTGGGAGCACAAAGAGTGTTTTTCTACGACTTAGCCCTTCATCCAAAAACACGAAATACGTTGCAACATTACGAAAGGTCAGGATTTGCAGATGTGCGTCCGTTAACTTTGCCGGGAGACCAACTGAACACTCCTGAATTGATAGCTCTGTATTTCAAGAAAAAGATCACAGCGAAACGGTTAAATGAAGTAATACCCTACAATGACTGTTTGTACAGGAACTTGTATAGATATGACTACCTCGCATTGCTAGACATTGACGAGGTCATACTGCCCAAGAAACAAGATGTACTGACCTGGAAACAACTGCTAGAAAACGTCGTAGCAAATTTAACAAACCCCAACGGCATCTCCAATATTTCAAGTTACGCCACTATTTGTGCCCGAAATGTGTATTTTTTTGATAATTTTATGTCTGATCCTTCTGATGACATCCCCCCATATTTTCACATGCTGAACCATGTAACGAGAGCTTATAATCACACTCCACCTAGACAATTCGTTAAATGCTTCCATTCTGTGAATCATGCGCTCGTATTGCACAACCATTACCCTTTGCGATGCTTTTCAAAATGCAACTCTAGGCCAATTGATTTATCATTAGGGCAGCTACAGCACTATCGAGCTGGATGCACAGCCGACATGGTAAAGCAACTATGTGAAGAATACATGGCAGACAGCATCTCCGATACAACAATTTGGAAATACAAAGAACCGCTCATTCACAATGGGAATAGTGTATTGCAGAATTTGGGATATTTCAATGTTGACTTTACACAAAGTTTTGATTTTGAAACTTTAAAATAAGCTCTGAGAGCACTGAAGTGTCGTTTGTATCGATTTTTTGTGTGTGGACAAAATGTGCTTTTGCTCGACTGAAATCCAACAAATTTTATCTAATTTTGTTAACAATTTCACTCGATTCGTAATTTTTTCAGTCAATGATGAAGTCATCATTTTAAATGGGCAGAAAATCACTGTGTTGTGATACAATAATTTTGCCTGTTCCCTCGAATGTCTCAAGCACTTGTCATGAAGAACTGATTGTCTGTGTCTTTGACAATTTATGTGAATATAGGTAATTAATGCACGCTATATTGTCTAAACGGTATGGAAACAACATGTCACATGTCAAAGTAGAAAAGTTGGCAAAGTTAATTGTTGACCACAAGTGCTGCTGATACCGGTTAACAGTAGCAAACTGTAGCACAATCAACATCACTGGCAGAATTCCAAGCAACATTGTTTGACAAATCATCCAGAAAACTATCATACAGAAAACACAACAAACCAATCACAGGATGGTGCAGTTGTGTGGCTACTGGCAATGGCAGGCATACTGTACAGTACGATTCAAATGGCAGCCATAAAGTCTATGCCAATTCTGGTGAATCTGGAGAAGACATAGCGCCATGACCACTTTCTACTCTGGTGTTGTGGACAATAACAAATCCAAGTGGAAACAACATCAGTGTTGTTCAAAACATAAATGTTGATCAGCAATTCCGTCAAACAGCAGAAAACGAAAACAAAAAACCTGGTTAATTGCTGGGCGCATAAAAGGGGTTAACCTTTTTTACAAGAGGACAAGTCCATTTGTTTAATCGAATGGCAAGAACTGTTGAAGTTACTGAGAGTGCAATAGGTTTTTTCTAAGAAACTGAATCCTGGACCATTCCAGACATAAATTTATAATGTATGTGGGTTGCATACAGTGACTCAAAAAATTGTTCACCTGCAAATTAACCTCAGGACTGATAAAAAATAAATAAACACTATAATCTTTGAACTTTTTGCATAAATTATACATCATGCAAGGTCAAGCTCAATTTCTATGCAAACGAAGCTACATTACCCATAAGTATAAGTGCATAAGTGCTCTTGTTTGTATAATAGTGCATATTAATAATTGTTTTGCTGCAAGAAGCCACCCTGATTGACGTCTTTGTATGCAACACAAAACAAGTAATCAGTCATGAAATAACATGTAATTATTAATAGATGATATGTTATGATATATTACTAGATTAATTTCAATAATAGGCTTTGATGAGGGCTCTACCATTGCAAAAGAGGCAAGACATCAGTTAAACAATTTGCAAACTTTTGTCCCCATATTTGATTTTTTCCAAACATTTGTCCTGCCTACCCCATTTTTTGACGTCGCTTTAATACAGTTGGTGGCGGTATAATATCAAACAACTGTACCCCAACACTATCAAATAGTAGCAGTTTAATAATCCATAAGCAGTTTTAAGTTTGCATTTGCCATTTCTATGTAATTGGCATTTTTCTGGACGCATGCTGCGCAGCTTAGGAAATTTCCAAACTTTCGTCGGGAAAGGTAGTACAAGTGTGTTGAAATTTTAGGCGTTTAGTGCCACAATTTTGATATGTAGAACTTCCTTTCCAACGCGACATCAAAATGACTTCAGAAGGAACAAGATTACATATATTTATTATTTAGTGCTATTTTTGATTTCGTATTGGGACAATATAATGAAAAGATGTATGCATTGTCACCAATAAACGTTATTTGTTAACATAGGTGATGATTACTTATGTGTACAATCACTGTGCTATGCTCAACTAATTATTTCATTAGGTAAAAAGCAAACATGGGGATTGTTAAATAACTAGGGCTACAAAGCAAAATACTGGTAGAAACCAGGATAATTTTTAATAATAATCACGTTTTCAGTTATGTTGTATGTACAAAAACAATGGTTCATTGTTGCACCGGCCATTGCAGATAGCTGTTTCAATCCAAGGTGCCTGTCAAAGGACAATGTGCTTGTTAGGTATGGTCACAAGATCTAACCAGCATACATGTATTATGCATACAGTAGACGAACAACTAACAAATATAATAAAATCAATGAAGACACAACATATTGCATCTCCATTGCATATAGTATCACTGATGCTGGCTTTGGGATAATAACTTGAATTGAAGACTTATCTTACCTTCAAGAAATATAAAGGAATCAACCGCATCTATAGACGAGTCTGAAATCAAAAACATGTGATTTTATTATTTCTAAAAATTCAGAAAATTGATCTAAGCATATAAAATATCAGTATAGGATGATCTAGTGTTTCTATTTTACAAAGATTTGTCATACATTACGGATACTTTTGAAGGAAAAGGTTAAAATGACAATTTTATAACAAATATTGGGCGACCAATTTTTTCAAACTACACATTATAATGTTATTTCATTTTCTCGAAGCAGCACCAAACTCATATCGTTATGCCGAAACCAAATGGAGGTGTGAGATTTCAATGTTTGCTCTTACCAACATCTTTCTTTTGAAGTGTTTTCTTCTTAGCTTGCAGTGTGAAGTAGTACGATTCCTTCGCCAAACTTTCAACGAACAATTCCTGATCATAGACATCCTTGTTATGAAAACTACATGGAAAAACATAGCGCGAAAACAGGAAGAAAAAACTGGTCTTACCGTTGCCTTTGCTATTAAAAATACGGCCTCTTGGCTAGCCAGATTAACATCTGAGTCCATCTTCATAATGGTTTTGATTCTAGTTAAAGGCAGGCGCGAAATCCTCACGTTTTTTTCCGGGATTTTTATTTCTTCCGCAGCTTCCATTGTATTGTAACGGCTTCGTTTTTCTCAAAAATTGTCAAATTTAGCGGTTTGCAGTTCTTCCCAACTCGTTCATGGCGGGAACACAAAAGCGTGGCTGTGCTGTCAACACGAAGGCATTTTCCTCATGCGATTATGCAACTGAACGTGTTTTGAAATTCCCACGAAGATAATTACGAGACTCACTTTGCGATGCAAACGAGGCAGGGCAAATCATATCACAAATTCACATTGTTATGGCCATCTTTGGCTAGTTTAGGAGAAATTACATACTTTAATTAATCTACATGTATTTCCCAAGGTTTTATTTGAACCCATTTTTTTAAAATATGTAGGACTAATCGATCAAGTTTCACTTTTAATTTTAAAGATGCAATTCAATTCACAGCTGAATTTGTTATATCTATCAACATAACTGAAAGTACATTACCTTTCTTCCAGTTGGTTGTTTATCCACCTTACAAACATGCTAATTCTTCGCGTGCGGTACAATAACATGGGAGCTGGGAGACTACAGAATTTGACATTGCCAGCAGACTGAGCAGACGACAGTCAGGTTCACTTGTGGATGGGGGCATAGGGTTGTCTGCAGATTGATCGCTTCCTATCCACTTAGGGAACTTCCATAAACAACAAGGAGAATTAAATGCGGAAGCTATAGTTACGAAATAAACATTTCTTGTT
>JAQGAF010005165.1:0-12588 GCA_034687865.1 Kryphioiulus occultus | reverse complement strand
TTATTATAACCATTAATTTTCCTTGCCACCATGCAGAATGGGTCGTAATCTAATTCCCTCTAATTTACGCAATGTGATTATTTTCGCTGGTTTTCTAAATAATAAAATATTGATATGCCTAAATAACAGACAGGTGTATAGGACAACTCCCAATTTTGCCTTCCATTCGTACCTGTTATTCAGGGATCTAATTATTTTAGAAAAACGGCGTAAATAACCAAGTGAAATACATGTAAGTAAATTAGATTACGACCCATTCTGCATGGTGACAGGGAATTAGGTAAAAAATGCAATCCTGCGCGCAATAACAACAACTAAAAACACAGTTTTACTACGAATTTTCGCAGTTTCAACACGCATATATTTTGCTCGTCACTTTGGTGAAAGGTCGTGTTCATGCAACTGACTGAAACTTTAGGCAAGAAAATAGCACTTTCCAGCCTCGAAATTGTAGTGCAACTGTCGATTTTCGAGGTTCCACTTTGGTCAAAGAGTGCCATTTTCCAGGAATAGTGAGTTTTATGAGAACTGGTAATTTCGTGAAGAAGTAGAATAACTTCGATACCGATTAACGAGGTTAAATTTTACGGCTAATTTCGCAATGAAACGGGACTCATCTAAGTAAACAATGCTGGCTTATTGTTGTGTCTCAAACGAAAAACACCTGCGTTTGCATGTCAACAGCCCCACTAGCTGACGAAAACCGTTGCAATTTCTAGCGAAACACTGCACCACCTGAGAAGGCTACACGCAGAGTGGCACGTCACGCACGAGAAGGTCGATGGTGGCGCCACCTGCCTCGACAACCAACAAAAACCAAAGCAAAAATGGCGTTTTCAACGTGTTTCGCATGGCGATATCGAGCACGTGTAGACGGACTGCATTCCTAGAAATGCGGGATTCATAATGCATGAATTTACGAGAGAAAAATATGACGTAGAAAAAAAAACCTGGTGAAACGACAGCATGGCCGCTAGGGGGAAATGCCATGGAAGGGAATGAGCATTAGCATAAGCACACATAGGACGACTCCCCTAAACGCAGGGAACGCAAAATGACTCACGTAAATAACATAACCCGCTTTACTGCAAACGACATTAACGATTCCCCCTCCTCGGCTTTAATAAGATTCACCGAAACAATGACCGAATCGCCACTTCCTGTCCCCCCCAACGAGTCGCTTCCGGTTTATGACTGGCGACTGCCCTACCCTCGTATAGGCCGCCCACCCCTATAATTAAGCACCATGCAAAAATCCTTCCTGGGACCTGAGAAATCAACCCCTTGAGAGTTTAATAACTTGGCAAATAGCGTTTCAACAACTTTAAAACAAACTTATGCGAGTTTTTAAGTTTTAGCATAACACGTATGTTTTAAGTCGATAACAGCGTTCCCCAGAGGAGAAAATGGTCAGCTCCCATGACATTTCGTAACATAGTGACTTTTCAAAGACTGTCCAGCACTGTCACACCCTCAAAATAGTTCAATGGGTTTCATGGACACCTTTGAATTTACGATTGGGTCTCAGCAGTTTTCTGCTCATGAACTCAAACGTTCGTTAGATGGCGTCCGGTCAGTCACATTGACAGTAACGTAAACCATTACCAACCACTATCCATCCATCCATCCCCTTGGAAACGAGTTTGACCAAACGTTAAAAGCCTCGCTCGCCTTTAAACCATATGAACGACTATGTTATTTTTTTAAAGTATACAATTCAGGCTTGCAGTTTGCCTATTGAATATACCTACCCCCATATACCTCCCTCCACCATGTACCATTCACCAAAAATGCACAACACATTTTCGCATTTGTGCTATTCGAGTCACGACTGCGCTAATGGGCCATTTAAAGGGGATAAACTCGTTCCTTTCATGTCGACCAGGATTACAATATTTCAGTTTAGGGACACGCATCGATTTCCACGTCATGGCCACGTTTCCGAAAACTGTAAATTATAAGTAGCTCGAGGAGCTTCCATAAACGACGTCCGTTGTTCAATAACAAATGGTTAACGCTCAAATTACCAGCTAACAAGGACCTTAAGAGGAACAACGACACTTGTACTCAAGACACAACAAAGAAAAAAAACGCGATAATTAAAAACGTGGTTACGTTGAGGGCGACACCTACATATGAGAAATATACATGTGTATTCTATTTTTCCATTACCGAGTGGAAAACGCACAGCCATTACCTAGTTTATAAAACTAGATTTTAGCTCGGTGAGTTTTCAGTATTAGAGGAATATGGCAATTAATGCAATGTATTAAGGTTAAGATTCTCATTGTGACTACGTTTACATGCAGACTTTATCATACTACAGTGTCGTATGTCTGTTGAAAAAATTAAAACAAAATGAACCAATTACTGGCAATTTAATTTACCACTTCTAAAATTGTTTGAAAACAATCAGACCAAAAATGAAATCGTTTCGTTGGGAATCATTTCTATATTTACACATTACATGTGTATTTATTTTTTAATGTTTTTTTTGGCTTTTTTTAAACCTTTTGCTTTTTAAAACCGCAGCTGCCATGTACTTGCATTGTATATATTTTGACTGAAAAACGAGGCTAAACGGGCTTGAAAACTAGTAATTATTCGTCGTTATTGTTGTAGTGGAGTTTTTTACATTTAGGAGCTTCGAATGTGAATTTTTTAAATGACCATGAACACGTGTTCTGCATCCATAGCTGGTAGGCCTATGAGGCTATAGTAGGGCTAGGAGTTGGTACAATCAAAATAGTATCCAAAATGTATCCACCAAAATGTTGATTTGTATCCAAAATATAGCAACAAAGACAGATTTGTATTCAACATGTATCCTCAATATTCACTTTGGCATCTGAATGTAGGCATATGCCACTGTAACTAAATTTTAATCTAAAGTGTTCTTATTTGGTGATACAGTACGAGATGATTGTGCTCTATTATGGTGAAATGTGATTTGTGTGGTTTTCATAACACACACAAAAATCATTTGTATCCATTTTGTCCCAAAACAGTTATTTTGTATCCATTTGTATTATCCAACATATCAACATGTATACAAATTCCCCATTTGTATCCATTTTCCCAGCCCTGCTATGGTCATTCCTGAGTCGTTGCAGCGACTGTGTACGGCTTTACAAATTGATAACGTTTTAGATGTTTCTCCCTATTCGATGTAATCTGAATTTATCGTCAATTTCCAGCTTGGTCCCCAGCTGCGCTCGGTGTTTATGGAAGGCCCCTAACCCAATTTCGTAGATTGCCAAGCTGGTGTTTAGTCTTGCTCGATCCCTCTGCACTATACATGTAGCTGCTGCTGCTCCTAAATTTTCATCCGAAATTTCGTTCATGCTTGAAAAATTTGGCATCAGCCATACTTTTATGGTCCTATTCTTGGAAATACAATGACGAGCGAGCCCATTAGCCGAAATGGCTTCCTTCCCCCAAGCATTGTTAGCCATTTTTTAGCGAGAGATTTAATTTATCATCCGCATTTTTCTGCAATTTTTATACACGTACACGTATCGTGTTTGCAGGCGATTTTCAGTGTTACACCCCATGGCGTATACTGTCGAAATGTCTGCCAGAGGTCCCAGAGGACCGTGGACGAAACTGATTCCTCGCCGACAACTTTTCTTAGCCCTTTGTAACATTCCATCCAAGTCACAAAGTCTTTACAGAAACTAAAAAACAAGAATGACGTTATGTTGGAAACGATTTGAAGATAACCGTATGACGATGCTACGTAAAGTGTGAAGATTCGTGGATGATGTACTGTTATACATGTAGAATCTTAACAGTGTGTCTACCGGATTTGGCATTGCAAATTCCATGACTTTTCCATGACTTCAGAAATTTTCCATGCCTATTAGAATATGGAGTCGTTACAGTTTATGTCATGAGTAAATAGCGATTTTCAGAAACATTATTTACCACTGAGCCGACATGAAATGGGTGACAAATGAATTTTAACCCACATTTTTATTTCGTGAATCAATGAAAATCCAAAATTGTATGTAAAAATTACGTAAATTTCATGACTTACATGACCGGGAGACACCCTGCTTATGCACTATCGAAGAAATTGCCAAAAAATGATAAATAAATATAGAAAGATCAAATCAAATTCAAACCAATCAGTCGATATATTTTCTATGAAAATTATTTCAGGGTTTCTATACTCAAACTTCAGAGTCTATTTCTCTGACAACTTTTCAGTCATTTCCCTAACATTTACATTATATTCCCTTTACACCAAATTAGAAAAATAATGGAGTTTATCTCAGTTTTTTATACAAGATGACGCCTAATCAATTAGCTGATGCAAACTGTCAATTTCCCTGGCATTTTCACGAATTCCCCGACACTTCTCAATTTCTCTAACCTTCCCTGACTTTCCAGAATTAAGGTTTTCAACGTGTTAGTTTATATTCGTGATTTGCAGACTCCCAACCCCCTTAATTCCCCTAAGACTAAGTGACGACATCATAATTTACTAAAAATACTTCGAATTGAGCGATTTCAGTCACCCAAAAACACTTTTTCAGTAAAATAAAAGTAAAAAAGCATGCAGTATATGCAAAATGTGGTGCAAAACTGCACGAGAAATTAGCATTTTAACAAACATTTTTTTGGGGAAAAAAATAACGACAATCATGTGATGAACCCGTGAACCGGATGACTCCATCCCTGTCATCATTTGCCCATCATCATTACAAATAATGATACCATAATGCTTGAATGTCGCCATTAAAGCCATGCTCCTTAATTGCATACACGTGGGTGTCATTTATGGAAGGCCCCAACTCGAAAAAAAATTAAATACAAGCCGATTCAATTTGTTCTCCAACACTCGCAGGGCTGAGACAGCGCCCAAATTAGCATTTATCAATTCGCAACATTTCGGCGCTTGTACCATGCCCGGTTAAGATTTAATCATCGAATAAAACAGGAATTTCGTCCATAAATCCTGTACTTTCGCCAGCCTATCTTGATAGAAACCAGTGATACCGGTATGGCAAAAAAGCCACGTAGTAGTGGACAAGCCTCCCTGCCCGGTTCGGGGGTACTTTTGTGTACCTGTGCCGTACCTCGGCTAATTACAGCCTTCAAACATGGCAATTACGATCGGAGTGGCTAAACGTTTTTTTTTGCGGCTTTTGCCTTAGGTCTACTTTCGGAATGGATTTCCTACAGCGACCCTCGAAGGCCTCCGTAAAATAATAAAAGTCGTAGAGAAAAAAATAATTCGGCTCGCAAGGCCATGCCTGCAGCGGCGAATTCACTTTCTGGTCAAGCCTTTCTGATTTGCTGAACAGATGGCGCTAGTGTCCGTTATTTTATTTTTATTTTACATTTTTAGTGATTGGGTCTCAGCAACATTGCAGCCAAAAATATATCCACCAAGATTGATTTGGACCCAAAATGCATCCACCAAAGATTGATTTGTGTCCAAATATATCAACCAAGACTGATTTGTATCCCAAATGTAACCTCAATATTCGCTTTGATATCCGAATGATCCATTTTCATGTTTCATCATGTTTCATCACGTTGTCCAACTGATGTCTTTTTTGGAATTCACTCGTTACATGTTTTGGACATTATCAATATCATTAAAAAAATTAATTACTGATGTATAAAGACATTATCGAGTAGAGTTGATTGGTAACCTGGCTACATGCAGTGTGACGTACATGTATGTATGCAAGCAACTGACTGAAAGATCATTTTCAAAACACAAAAACTCATTTGTAACCACTTTGTCCCAAAATAGCTATTCAACATATCAAACCTATTTGAAATTCACGTTCTACGTTTGCAGTGGGCGCCACCTCCACGCGCACCTCACGTGAGGCTGGCACGTGACTCCGTTCGACGAATCAACGTTCCACGTGATGAGCGGCAAATTTAAAATCCAAACAAAAGAACGAGCTATTTGAGTTATGATACATCAGTACGAGAAAAATGTACCACAAACGTGAAAACTACATACAAAATAATTTTTAAAATTTAAAAATTGATAGCTTTCTCATGGACGGAATAAAAACTTATAACGAAACACTGTTTCATCAACCATAGTTAGGCGTAGGCCTACATGACGCCCGTTTATCAATGAATTTTCGAAGATTTTGATGGTTGATGAATCGATGATTGAGAAATCTTACGATGGCATTTGTGGTATAGATACATTTTAAAAGAACGCTTTTTGATATACAGTACGAGATTGTGACACGCTTTCTCGTGGCAAAATATACGGAGGCCCCCACGGGCCGGTCCAATCTAAATTTCACGCAGCAATGTTGTTTCAGTTTGGCGAAATTTGCATTAAAACTGCGTTTATCTCGAATCGCGAAATTCCGCACTTTTATTTATATAACCCCGTCGATCCGAACCAATAAATACAAAGTGCGACGTAGGGGGGAAAGCGCACGAAAGCGAATTAATGGATGGGTCGCCTTTAAAGGCAGACAGGGAATTTAAAGAGAGCATTAAAGGGGATGGACTAGCAGATCTACAGATTCAACCAGAGAAGAAAACCATCGAAAAACGTGGTTTTGGCTAGAAACTGGTATGATTACACGTGTAATCGGGGTGTCTACAGACTTTGGTGAGATCAGATCAATGAATTTTCAAGGGTTTAAAAGCTGTGATGAATTACATGTACTGGCAACAAAATAGCATCAAAATTGTTTTCTGGTTATAAATTTTAATCAAATTTCTCAATTTAAGAACAAGTTGTTTATTGATAAGGGAATTGCACACGTATTATATTATTACAAAATTGTGATTTTCAAACCAACCACCACCCATCATTCAATCAAATAATGACGTAATTATGCATTGATCAAAAATGAGGGATTTTAGTTACCCAAGATCATATTCCCAAAATATTTTTTGCAAAACTCGATTGCGAATGTGGTGAAACTGTCGAAATTAAACCAAATTTGATCAAAAACGATGGCTTTTAGACACCCAAAGTTACATTCTCAGATGATGAAAAGTTTCCAAAAATCGCCTTCTGCGAAATTCTTCAAAACTCGGTCACAAATGCTCACAGATTGTCGTACAGTAGTGTGCGAAACTGATAGAAATTTGATCAAAAATTATGGAAAATCGTCTTTTGAAAAAATTCTGCATAACTCGATGACAACTGATGAATTTTTGCGTAACAAAAACATCATTTGTACACAAATTTGCATAAAACATTATCAATACTGAAAGCTGGTCATCATGCCCACCTCCCCAAAGATGATGACACAATGACATAATACTTGAACGTCCCCTATTCTGTTTTAATCAAATTTTGCAACCTACGGACTTCTACCAATGTTTTAGACATTTACTAGCACTCTAGATGGCGACCGCGGATGCACCGCGGATAAAGCAAGCTTCACCTTTTCAGCATGGGAGGCGCAATGCGAACCAATGGGATTACAGAGGGGCTGCTGAAGCCATCAGCATTTTTGGCAGTTTAAGCCGCCTTTTTCGGACTTTTGGGAAATATGCAAAAACAGGATCCACGAGCCAAGCCCCGTGTGAGCTTAACCGCTCAACCAGCAAATCCTACGTGACAAGAACGTGTTTCCAGCCTAAAAATATCGATCTGCCAATCGATATATCACCCCTTTCAGCCCAGGTCTATTAGAGGCCCTATAAGGTCTATCCACTGGCAGGCCACGCCCCCTTCGTTCGAAAGCGATAACAGGCCCCACCTCGAGGGGCAGCTCATAAAATACGTCGTAAATAACACGCTGAAACGAGTCATTAATTCGCAAAAAATCTAGGTTTTAGGTTATCGCTCGTGTATCTCTAAAATGGCTCGATTTCACCTTGAGACCCCCTAAGCGATATTTCGTCGTTACCCTTAATCCGGTACCAATTATTCGATTATCGCTTCAGAAAATGGCGATTACGACGTACATGTACATGTTGTTTGAAAAATACTCATTTTTGCAACAAGAACAATCGATACAGAACGATATAATAGCGAAGAAACGTTCACTTTTACCGCTATTATTTATCCCTCATAAATATTCTCCAAATAATAATTTTAATGTTTAATGAAAGTTTAAATACCTGGCGACGCCGCAACTTAGTTGTCACGACATGCTGCTGTCAATATAAGGGATTATCGAATTTCAAGCTCAATAAAATTCCAACGATATTCAAAAACAATTCATCGTTTCCATTCAGTAGGAACTGCCTAAGCAAATACTGTCTAAAGTAATACAGGTTTCATACTAAAATTTGCAACTCAATTTCCTTGACTTTCCGTGACCAAATCTGATTAATTTCCTGACTGATCAAATAACCAATGTGACATTAAGTAAAATTAACTTTATTCGCAACACTACAATTAACTATATTTTTTGTATATTTCTGCGCAATTGCAACAGCTTCTTGGTCAACTGCCTCTGCATTCAAGTTAGCAGCTTTTCGGACCCTCCATGATGTTTGATCGCTTTCTCGAGCAAGAACAAGAACATTGTTTCAGACATTGTGCAAAAAAGGCGAATTTTAGGGGGTGCTACATACTTTTGGCCAAGGCTGTACATACAGTATGCCATATACACCGTATGACCGTGTACGAGTTATTCAAGACCATGTCTAAGACCATACATGTACTAGTAGTCATATTGAAATCGATATACAGCACACCTAACCTATACGTGTACATGTAGCAGTAAGTTTGTTCAGCCTAAGATGGACAAACTAAGTTAAGCATAAAATAATACAATCATTGAACCAAATGTGCTTCAGAAAAGCAGCTTATGTCTATTGAGGGGCATTCCATAGTCAGACAATTGAATTTCAAAATTTTCTGAATGTTTTCCTTGACTTAATGTACAAAACGAAAACATTTCCCTGACTTTCCCTGACGGTATGAATCCTGACGTAGTATTAGAACGTTCCCCAAACTACTATTCCATTTAATGCATTCGTGCTGAAAACCCTGGCAAGTAAGTACAGTAAGTATTCTGGGCATGCCTGGGCCTCCAGTGGCGTAGGCAACACGCATAACTCAAAATCGATCGGACACATAGGGGGCGAGGAAATGCGGGAGAGTCAGGGGGGAAAGACAACGCCGCCATTTGCAATTTCGGAAAATGAAAACCGAAAATCGATTCTGAACTTCGACCACTTCACCACTTGCCTGCAATGCTTGGGTTGGGTAGACCAAATAACTGAGGAAAAATCACCAAATGCGGCTTTGTTATTAAATTTAAGACTTTGGGTTCATTTCTTAGCTCAATTAAACACAGTTTGGGTTTGGAGCAACTCACCTTCACGCCCTCTAGTGGGAGAAACTCGCTAAATATCGCGAGCCTGAAAAATCCAGCATTTTTGCGGATTGGATACATCGTCTTTAAGTCGATTAAGGCGAAAACGCCTTTAAAGCTGATGTCGCCTTCGGATTGGAGCGTTTTTGACGATTGGGAATTTACACGAATTTATGAAATGCCCGTTCAAGTATTATGTCATCGTGGATGGGGGTTAGATGACTGTCACATAACCAAATGTTTTGTCATTTTTATGGAAAGAATTTTGAGCTACAATCCATCATGTTACTTGAGATTGTTTTGCATAACATTTTTTCGAGTAAAATCTTTCACAGTGTGCTACTTCACAAGCTGTTAAAACTAAATGAATTCTGGGGCCATCGCCAAAAGTACGTGTGTTTTGACAGTTTTCGAACGTGAATTTTGAGTTAAAATCCATATTTCATTTGACAATTTTTAAAGCCCATTTTGTTTCAAGCAAAATGTTCGAACGACTTTTTTTCCTTGTTAAAATATGGTTTTGCGCAACTAAAATCCATGATCTAAAGTATTATCTAATTTTGATACAAAAGTTACTCAATTCGCAAACTACAACTAAATGACGTATTCGACGTAAAGTAAATGACGTAATTTACAACTAAATAAAGTACAATCAGGCATCCAAAATTAGGTATTTAGAGTAAAACCTTTCATGATGTGTTGTCATTCGAGAAGTTCTTAAAACTGAGTGCAATCTGGGGTCACGCTTCGCCAGGAGCACGTACGTTTCAAACGCCTGTTTTCGAATGCCGATCTGGACTACGCGATATCTAATGCATTTTTTCCAAGTTTAAACTCGCTAAAAACGGCGAAGAAAACGACATCGATCCACGTACATTCAGCACACTCAAATGTTTCACCAAATCAACCAGCATTCCGAATTTCAGCAGGGTAGAACGCTAGGAAGCCGGTAAAAAATGGTTTCGAAAAAGTCGAAAATATACAACGCTCACAGCAAGTTAAAAAGAAAGTTTGTAATAATAATGACGACGTACATGTATGTTGACACTATGTACATGCATTTGCTAATTTCACGTTATGAGCAAGAACTATCGGAACCACGCAGTTGGAGCGCTCTAGATTGCGGCCATTTTGGTTAGCAAAGATGGCGACTCAACCTCAGTTCCTACAGTTCGTGAACGCAATATCGACTCAATTCCAACGAACTCGTCTAACAAAGGCAGTTTCGTATCTCGTTATTTCAAGGATATCTGACGTATTGAGCGTCGCAGCCCAACCTCATATCCTACGCTGCATCGCCATTATTTCGCCCAGTGCAGTAACAATGGATGTCAGAAGTCATTCATGGTCGACCTCATCCGCCCTTATCGAGTGCACCCACCCGTCAGAGCGTTTCAAAACGACCAAATTGTCAACGAAACAAAAACGGATTGAAAATTCAAACCCATTCCCAAATGGCTGAATATAAAAAACGTTGAAATTCTCGAATCTCCCTTGAACGCAGCGCCCTCTACGGCGCTCTCATTACCCGGTCAGTCAAGCAACCAGAATGGCGATCCTCAACCAATGTTTCGCATCGATCGACTATGCAATAGCCCCTCAACCACCCACACGATCTCGACCCTCCTTATTACAAATTAGCGAAACAACGTTGCATCGCAAGGATAGCGCAAGAAGGGCCAAGTTTGTCAGGATCGATCTCTGGCAAATGCATCATGGTTCATCCCAAAATTTGCAACTCAATTTCCCTGACTTTCCGTGACCAAGTTAGCAAAAGTAGAACATAAATACAGCTTTTCATGATACTTATAGCAATTAAAATTTCCATACGACTTTCCCTGACTTAAAGGTCAAAATGTCAACATTTCACTGACGGTGTGAATCCTGTAATGTTGTACATACAAAATCTACATGTATGCATGGGTTTTACTTAAGGCACAAAAAGAATTAAACCGAAATAACGTTTAGTTTTTAAGTTACATGTACAAGCGATCGTAACCCAATCATTCGTTTTTTTTACACACAGTACCAGAATTTTCGTGTCACAATAAGCATTTCGTTCGAATCGGTTACATGTAACCTTAGCCTAGAACAGCATAACAGAATGGGTTATCTGAGAAATCTGACATTTTCCCAGAAGCAAACTAGCTTCGAATGCATTTGTTCCACGTTTTAAAGTCGTTAATAACTCGGGAAGGGAAAGACATTGATTCGTAAAATTTTAGCATAATCAAATGTCTTGATTAATTAAGATGTGCACCAAATTTTAGCACTCTAGGACGTCGGGAAGTCGATTAAAACCGAATTGGAAGATGTTGAAAACGGACAGACCCTAGCTTAAGTCAAGGAAAAAATGGGGGAAAATTTTTGAAATAATAAAAAATATTCCGCTCTCACTGAGCCGCACGGCGATGCACAGGTCTGAACCATTTTATTTACTGCTGATAGTGGCAAAAAACGATAAATCTTAATTTTTTGAGATACATATCGCGTGTTTCAATTAAAAACGGATTTAACACGGCTGTTTTAACTGTTTTTCTATGCTTCGTTAGTGGGGAAATAATTGCCCTAGTTATGACACATTCGAGAGCAGAAGAACAACGTAGAAATTTCGTTGGAAAGCGTTTTTTCACTTTTCAAAACGTTTCAAAAACGTACTTTTCGACCGCAGCGCCGCCTAATTTCCTGTATCCGAAAACCTCCTACGGAGTGTCACCGTCTGCCATTGGCACAGAATAAAACAGTAAAACATGCATGAATATGCCTCCTAGCACTCAGTGTTCCCAATTTTTTTCCAGAGAGGGAGAGAACGAGAGAGAGAGCTCACCCAACGTTTGCCTTCACATTCAACAAAAGTTAGCTGCAAAAAAAACTGATAGCTATTTAAATAATAAAAAACTGAATAAAACGAAAGGGAAAAAAGCGTAGCCACGCAGCAAGCGCGAGCCTCGGGAGGCATAGAAATTTCGGCTTTATAAACAAGCCCGAATCTAGTTTCAAACAACTTTGGGGGGAGAAATCGAGGGAGAAAAAGGTAAAAAATACGACAAAAAGTGAGACCTAGAAACGAACCTGCATGCACAAACTGTGGGTAGCCCCATTGTTAGTCCACAAACCGTGGCTTTTTAATGTGTTCCTGAAGTCAATACCCAGAATGGTAACATGTTCCAATTTGTCCGTTTATTTTACTTGGGGCACGAAAAAATTTACGAAAAACATTCGTTCCTAAAGGGACAATAGAGAGTTTCAGCTCCACGTTAAACGTGAACGTGACGAAAACGTGTGACGTCACGTGTAGCATTGCAAATCA
>JAQGAF010005164.1:0-12591 GCA_034687865.1 Kryphioiulus occultus | reverse complement strand
CTGACTTTTCTATGTTGTTCCAACTTTACTGACTTTTCTATGTTGTTCCAACTTTACTGACTTTTCTATGTTGTTCCAACTTTACTGACTTTTCTATGTTGTTCCGACTTTACTGACTTTTCTATGTTGTTCCGACTTTACTGACTTTTCAGGTTTCCCATTTGAACATTCCCATTGCACATTGTTCAGAAACAATTTTTTCATGCGATACAACAAACTACCAAGAAATCTGACGAAAAGGAAGCAGAAGGGCACAAATGGCCCATACCATAATGGTGGGACAGGACAGATCACCTTGGAAATCAAGTTCGAAAATCAATATGTGTATAAAATGCGTCCGTAATATGTTAGGTATATTTGCGGAATCTAGCGACATTTAAAAATGCATTTAATTAAATAACTATTTTTTTGAAAAACGGTCATAATTTAAGAGACAGGTTCTGTGCTCTCCTTAAACAAACAATCCTCTGTTTGAAACCAATTTTTTTTGTTATAATTTGAAGGTGGTTAGTTATTATTTTGGAGTTCTTATTAGCTCCAAGGACAATTTTAATCATTTGTTTTCAGCATCAACATTGGGGATGTCTACAAAAAATGTGTGACTGTAACGACTTTCTTGAACTTACTTCTGTTTGTAAGATGCAGTAGAACAAAAAGATCAGAAGTCCCTATAAAATAAAAGCAAAAGAACGATTCGAATTTTTACTTCGAATGACTTATTTGAGTACACATAAAACAACGCTAAAATTCGTCACCTGCACAGCTGTTGAGATAGCAAAGATGGTTTCAAATATCTCGGTTGATCGGTCTTCCATTGCCAAAACGCCTAGAAACCAATTGACTCCAAAATATGGAAGCAGTATGACTCCAGCACGAACGGATGTCCTATTCAAAATCGAACAAATATTAGCATGAATTCATTTAAGCAACATTATGAACATTGACAAGGAAAGCTTTTATGCTGTATCTTGCTATATTTGCCCGTCTTATGTTTTAGCAGGGTCTTGCAATTTCAAGAAGACCAATTTAGTCATTTCTCCTCACCTAGCTTTATCGATCTCAACTTTCTTCATCGCTGACTGTGTTTCAAACAAATGCTTTAAGACCAGCACCATAAGAGTGGTGTTCACCTGAAATCAAGAGAAACAACCACAAATCATTATTAAAACATTCAACAACATTCAAATCTTAAAATATGCAACAAGCTGCAAAGTGAAGGGATGGACAAAAAAAATAACTAAGATAACGAAGTGGGCATTTTATATGTTGGAAATTCAGACAACCTAATTGAAATGTATTGTTGGCAAATGAGGAGCATACACCATTTTGAAAGTCAATACATGTGAGGGGACTTCACCGATAAAATTTAGGAAATTAATAATTTCCTGAAAAGTTGAAATTTTAAAATTGGGCGAGTTGATGCAAAATGAAATTTTAAAAAAGAAATAAGGAATAACCTTCATGCATATGTGAGTTAAGAAACATAGATAAAATGTTGAATCACTGAAAATGCACTATATTCAATTACTCAAAAAGGTACAACGAAAACCTCTGGAATGCTTAGATAAAAGTAAAAATAGGTGAAGTAAACTTGGCTTTACTACGGAATATACCTTGCTCCACATGTGCACAAAATATCTATTGCAACCATAATGGTCTAATAGACAGAATAACTCCTTTCCTACCTGTTGTAATTTACCCTATTTTTTGTTGATGTTTTTTATATAGTTTTCATTTTTTTGTGTTTATCATATCGTAACATGACCTAAATTAACATCGAATGTGATTTCGTTACTTGGCTCCATTTAACCGTACGCAATCACTGCCAGCTTAAAAGTCTTTATGAGAAGCCCACTTTCTCATAGTGTCTGCTGGAGCAGGCCAGCAGCAGGGTATATTCCGAAGTTCAGCCAAAAAATGCTTGTCACAGGGGTTTTACATTTATAAAATAGATGTAAAGTGATACACAGCGAAAATCGCCAATTGCAGCACGTTGACGACATTGACGTTAAAAGAATAGTTTTCGACTTTCTTCTGACAAGAGTTTACAATTAAAGGAAATCTCGTTAATTAACTTGGATGTGGAGTAAGGCTTGCGACAAAGGCGTCAATGCGACGAAAGAACAAAAAAACAAGACATCAGAGTCAGCTGAAAGTGGATTATCAAGTACTTACCGTAATCAAGCAAAATATAGGAACAATATAAGAGAGCAACATTCCTCTTTCAATAGACAGCCAGCAGCTAGAACGAAGTGAAAAAGACGAAAATGGACGAATTAATTAAACGCAACAAAACCATCGCTGCCTTAACTACACACGCTTTTCCATTTAATTAAAAACTTCAAAGGGTATTAATCTGGATAAGTGCATAAGCACATAGAGTAATGAAGAGGTGGATGCCCAAGCAAGAAAGGTAATTAGAGCTTGTACAGGTCGATAACATCGCACAATTAGGGGCACGTATGAAATAGTTCATAGAATTTGGGATTGTATTCTGGGATTAGTGAAGATTAATCACACGGAGTTCTCAGTTAAATTCCACGCAAGAAATAGTTGAGCGCTAATTAACGAGGTTTTCGGATCCGTGAAGGCCCTAGAGCAACCGCACTCTCCATTACAGAAACGAACCTTCCGGATAGTGAAATTAGCATTAAGATCACGTTGGAGCCTTTGCCCTCATCATGTTTTGCAGATTAGCACATCCTTCGCATGTTAATTAGCAACATTGGCTGGATTTAGGATAAAAGTCTATTACAATACCGTAATAAACATACATGTATGTTTGCACAATGTAAACCTAAGCATATTTCTATATGGGCCATATATAAAAAATTATAATCCACCCAATATTCGATAATACACTGAGGATATTTTGGCTATTTCTTATATCTTTGATTTACCTTCAAACTAGCATAATGTTGAATTATTCTACATATTCAAAATGGTTTTTATTCTAAAAAGATTTCTCACTACAAATTTCCAGAAAGCATAGCTCACAACTATGCAAAAACTACAGTGAATGTTTTCAAATATTTCGGAAAAAGGTAGAAATAAAGTTTTCATTTCATGTACATGTAGTTGTGTCACAGGTTACAGGGCCGCCTGCTGGTAGTAACTGTGAACCAAATACATGTAAATGCACATGTAAAACTAACGGAGTTCTTCTACCTTTCCCTAAACTTTGTCTTTTTAACTAACACCCAACATTTTTAAGAAAAATAATTTTTGTAATGAAGGTGGAACTTTATGATCACCTCTCTGCATTACTGTACATACATTTTCTAGGTTTACATTTATCACTTGGAATTGTAAATACATTCACAAATATTTTCCTCGACATACAGGGAAAAGAAAGTGTGATATCGCGAGATTGGCATGTCTAAATGATACCTGCAAATAATCATTTCTTGTCCAGTTTCGCCTAGTCAGTTAAGTGCAATTGAGATATCGATCTATAATCATCAATAGCACCAGTTCTTTCAACTAAATATAGTTTAGCTATAAATATTTACTCAAGTAATTAACATAAATTGCCTTGCATTTTCTTTCAAATATAATATCTGGAATCTGAGATTAAAGCACCACCAGCCATTTAAAGACCCAGTGATGATAGGTTTGTAATGACAGCTTAATATTGGCTAATAAAATTCGAGTTCTAACCCATCATTAACGAACAGACGGGAAAAATCAGCAGTAATTATTCGTTGACAATTTGAAAACTTGGTATTATGTGCATCAACAATATTAACCATCATTTATATGCTAGGATAATTAAGGATAATGTTTTCGATAATACATATACAGTAGAACCTTCAAAGTTGTCCACCTCCCCATGTTGAACACAAGTGACCGGACAGTCACCACATTAACTCAATGGAAGTGATCTCTACATGTTGACCACCTGCAAATTTGAATGTTGACCACTTAGACTATGACACAAAATTGTAATTTAATCTCTGTATATTGATCATCATGATCTCAACATGTAAAGTCCTGGATAATTAAATGTAATGGCTGCTTGCAAAGCTTATACTGTACACCCCAGAACAGTAACTGCGCTCTATATAGAGGTACAAGAGTTAATTTTGAGCCCCTTCAGTACCCGTACTGTACGCGTAATTGCTGGATAAATTTGCAGCACATTAGCAATACTGGTCCTGTATGATGAATGATGAATGATTACTGTAAAATGTTAGTACACACAGTACATATGCAGTTCACGGAATTAAAATCCTGTGTAAGTGCACGCATCGCTCCCTATGTTGTCCACATCCATATGCTGACCACTATGAGACAGTCCCTTGGTGGTCAAATTACAGAGGTTCTACTGTATAGTTTTAGGATAATTCTGCAGTTGTTAATGATAACAATGCCAACCTAAACACAGCATGACTCAAACAAGTATGCAGAGAAGTTTAGAAAAGATCTGAATTTCATCAGCTTCTCTGTATAAAGAGTTTCACACAAAGAGAAAAAGCATGAGACAAAGGGTGGTTTCTTAAGTTGCCCGCACATGGGTTTAAGTCACTTCCTTCATTGCGCTCAATTTGGATACATTTTACGGCGATCAACAGTATCCATGACAACCCACAGCGGCCCCCAATTGCCCACTATTTATTCAAAAGAATTTCCTAAGAAAGGAGATGTCAAATCCAGACTAAAATAACGCTCTTTGAAGTAAAAATAAGGGAAAGCTTCCGGCACTGATCAACACCATTGTAAGGGGCTGAGAATCCTGAGATACCTTATTCTTATGATAGGAGTCTCATTAAATTTGCATCGCTGAGTGGCTGAATGCAGCTTGCTGCTTATTGGAATCGGCAACCGAGACACTCGAAGGAATAGCATTTGCTCCCATTTTTAAGCGAAATTTGTGATTCCAATCAAACTTCATTTCTCCAGGGTAATTCAGAGTTGGGGCGTGATGACTGAGAACGCTTGTAAACACAAGCTGACGTTTATTAGAATTTGCAGAGCATCGAGTGCTTTGCTCCTGCACATTTCGATAAAAAACTAGTTAATTACGTGCCATGCATATATGGGCGGATAGTGGTATTATCAGTCCTGTGAATAAATCAGAGGTACTTGGGGGTTTCAGAAGAAAGGCGAATTAAGGTTCAACAAGCACAAATGCAAAAGATGTGCGAAGGGGTTGAAGTCATTGAATCTGACTCTGATATCTTAAGTTCATCGCAAAGAATATTATGGAAACGCATGTAAAATTCATATGTTACAAGCGCCAAGCAAAAGCCAATCATGGATATAATTCGGATTATGCCCTACTTCAAATGTGCACAAATATTTGCAGTATATTTCAAAGCTACTTTTCTAGAATACGAGAATGACACTTGCACTTGTCCTTTGCTGTTTCCTTCATTCTCAGTTTTTTGTATTTTTTATCCTTTTATTACCGAAATTAACCTAAATGTATTTACTATTATTTATTTAGCTGCCCAACCGCCAGGCAATCACTATCACCCTACTAGCCGTTAGGAGAAGCCCAATTTTTCATAGCGTCTATGGCGGAGAAGGGCATATATCAAAGTACAGTCCAAATCATTCTTTAACAGCCCAAAACAAACGTTTGCTCTGATGACTGTCAGAATTCCTAATCACGTTTATCATATAAATTACAATCTCTCACGCTAACAACAAGGAAAATATCTGTTCTGTGATATTTAAACTGCAATTAGCATGAGCTAACATTGCAACTAACGAATGATTACCCACTTTAGATGTGTTCGATATCGTAATATCCCATTTCCATGCAAATTTCACCGCATCCTAAATACAACACGCCTAAATTTAAACGTTCATGCATATGGATGAGGAAATGATAACCATGCAACAAATTGTTTAACATTTTGGTCTGATAAATACCCAACGTATGCTTTGTGAATTAACTAATAATTACTTAATTTACGCAGATGGGATAAAATGACATTCTAAATTAATTTAGGCTGATGAGATATAAATGACAATCTTCCAGTAAAGCATGTTACAGTTGTCGGAATTTGATTAAAATTCGAAGAACATGATGTGATAATTTCTGAATGTCAATCTAAACACCACACGAACAAGTACAGTGCCGTACCCAAGCGGGGGGGGGCTGAGGAGGCTGCAGCCCCTCCCGAAATTTTCACTTTTTGGTAGTAATTTTCTCTACACAAAAAAAAATCCGAATTTTTTTCATAGGAAATGTGGTTAAGCACCCCAAGTACACTGTAGCTTCTTTACAACGTGTGCGC
This sequence comes from Kryphioiulus occultus, assembly GCA_034687865.1. Taxonomy (NCBI): domain Eukaryota; kingdom Metazoa; phylum Arthropoda; class Diplopoda; order Julida; family Julidae; genus Kryphioiulus; species Kryphioiulus occultus. The sequence goes on along the minus strand of JAQGAF010005164.1, from coordinate 6,343 downwards.
TCCACTGGTGCAAATTACAATGTGTGTTACAGTGTACACCAACGCTACTACATTTTTTTTTAACAAAACCGCAGAAATAACTGCCAATAAACATTAAAAAAGTGACCTCATACCATTTCAGGGTTCCCTCATAAATTTAATGTTCAACTTCATCGTCTTTTCTAGGTTTTAAAACAAATTTCCCTGACCACTAAAGATGTAAACACTATGACATACATATATGTGAATATAAGGAATGCCATTTTTACACAGCTTTAGAGCATTTTCATAAAGAAACAGCAATGGAACGCAAATTTTCAAAAATTTTAAAAAAATACATAAACCCACAATTTATTAGTAACATCTTCCACAGTGCCATTCTTGACTTACGTGCCCAAATATTTGTTCAATTTGCCTGACGTTTTCAAAGTAAATCCATTTTTCCTGACTTTTCCAGTCGTTTCCAATTCCCCAGACATTTCCAGGTTTTCCAGTTCTAGAGGGAAAACCTGCATTTTTTCTTTTCCAAATTATTCGGGCTGCACTGTCTAGTCCTTTCCACATACAGTAGTAAAAGTGATATTGTATATTTGTACATGTGGTGCTATCTTTGAATACATGCCCAGAAGGGAATATTTCACATGTCTCGAAACACTATATTCAGAAGCATTTCAGAGCGCTGAATTCTGGGAAATAGTCATGCAATCTTTTTTCCCATTGAGTTTCCTCGGTTACCAGCTTCTAGTTTCTATTTCTGTAGAGCCCCTTCACTACGTGCAATCCAATTATTTCTGACTGGTTTATCGACTGCCTTCGTGCAGCCGGAATCCATGGCTTTTATGCTCATGTAGCATAATTTTCTTTACGAGCGCAATTTGGGCTAAGACCAGCAGTATTTCTCCACGTGAAATTCAGTGGGCACTCAATGTCGATTTCCTAACCATGTAGCGAGCGTTATCCGTGAAATAAATAAAACTTTGCTTACTACTTCCTGATTTCATATCCGTGTGGATTAACTGCAAACGTGACGAAAACGAAGGCAACAGGGGCCGCCCAGGAAAGCAAGCAGTAATCCCTCATGTGGGAACCGGAAGGCATCTCCTTGGTGCTCCTGGTGCTCAAGTACACGTGGATGCCATGGGAGAGAAGCCAGAAGCTGGACACCAAATACAGGTAATGGAGGACGATGGACACACCTTCGCACACCTCCTAAAATATGGAAAAATTAAGAGAATGACATACTGACAATACAGAATTGCAAACATGCTGTTTAGCAGCACCCAAGGTTATAAAAATCCATATTTCGCAAGTACACTGTAGTACGTTGCGACGTAGAGTAAAGCCACACCGTTTAAATGAATGCTGAAACTATTTCTAAAGATATACTAAAGAACACTACTAGAGATATAATAAAAAAATAACATTAGAGTGAATACTTTTTCTAGATATCTACATTCTGCAACTTGGGACGAAAAAAATGGTGTACTTTAGATTAGGGGATCGATTCGATTTTTTTATTAGGAGTACTACATGTAGTCGTGCTAAGTAGAATGGCACCAGGTTCGACTCTCGGAGATGAACGGAAGTACCCTAAAACAATAATTACTAAAACCGGAAATGCACCAATCGATTTTACAGTCTTGGATCTGCCAGAGTTCCAATATGGCGTCTGCGCCTTCAAATCAAGATTTGGAACAACTATTTGGGAAGGGGATAAACGCCATATGAACTGTAATGAAGTTTTTTCTGGTACTTTCGGACATTTCTGACAAAACTTTAAGGCATACAAGGGAATAGTTCGGGACTCGGCAAATATTCATGCCGAAAAGTTGGAAAGTTATTTTGATAAAACACTTTATTCAGGGGTTGAATAGTTTTAAGTTCGATGCTGCGAGCAGATGCTTTTGAAAGGGATTATATGGGCCGACAATAAAACACTCAAGAGATGCATTACTTAAGATTTTATAGCCCAAATTTAGAGCCAACGTTATTTATGCGGCAGTATCGCCAACCGCAGATCTGCATTTTTGGTAGTTGCAGATCTGCATAATCCCTGTTCCAAAATTTTGCGCTTTTAAGAAAATAGGCCAACTCAGCGTGAATGCGAATGCTGCGAAGCCTATCAGAAACTATAAAAATTAAATTTATAATAGATAAAAGATTTCCAGCATGGTCTAATTCCATTTTTGAAACATGCCATACTGAACACTCATAAGAATTTCTTGGGTATGTTTGTTAATAATGCGAAACTAATATACGCTCGTAAACACTATGGTATACTGTATTATCTTAACACGCCCACACTGATAACAGCAGTATGAAATTAGCAAAGATGATAAAATATGTGAAAGTTATCTCGTGAAGGATATGTTCAAAACTGCCTAATTTTATTTTAAGTGAATGTTTTGGCTGTACTGAGGAATATGCCTTGGTGCTGCTCTTATCCAGGATAATGAGAAAGTGGGCTTCTTACGTCTCGTAGGCTAGCAGTGATTGCATGTGTTTAAATGCAGATAAATAAGTTACATGTTTAGGTTAATTTAAGTTAGGGAAAACCCCAAAAAAATCAAAACTGAGATAAATAAAATCACTCAAAAAAATAACAGAAAAATAAACCAAAAAAAAAACATCTACAGGATAAACTGCGACAGTTTCTTGTGAACTAGACAAGTAGGGGTGAAATATAAATATTTTGTACACATTTAAAGCATGGCATCATTTCAAACTGAAGAGTGATTAACATTTTAAACTTAAAAACCGCTAAATTCGTAAACATATGAAAAGCATCTGGATCGATGCACAAGAATCCAGAAATGGAAAAAATGCATCAACAAAAACGTGCGAAATTTGGCTAAGAAGCGCTTTAAAATTTGAAAAAAAGGAGCTGCGAAGCGCAGATCATGAGAAAATACATTAAAAATAAAACATAGCGAAGAACTGCCATTGTTACTAGCAAATAAAACCGTTTTATTATGCGATGCCACAGTTAACCAAAACATCGTGTTTATTTTAACAGCCATTTGCATGCAGCAAAGGTTTCCTAATTTTTCTGCCATATTGCAGGAATTATGCATGACACGAACGAAGGGCTTTGCGAAGAACCTTGGGAATGGGATGATGAGCTAGCTCAAGAGGCAGGTCCATTTTCCACATTTGCAGGAAAAACAAGACAATGGCTGCGAGCAACCAACCTTGGAAAGTTTGTTTGGATAATGCAAAACAAGACACAATGACGTTATTCATGGGCTGGGATTCCGCCATGCAGCACAAACACGGTTGACAGAATGCCTCAGTTAAGCGGATATGACACGAACAACAGAGCCCTGAATACAAGCTTGCTAAGGGGGACAATCTTCCATTTCAGACGTACGGTATTTTTAGAGAAATAGGCCTCACAGATGCATCGTCAGCACCCTTTCGAGTCAAAGAAACTATGTGGATGCCTGATTTGTAGAAACATCCAATTTCTATGTATGAATTCGGCCCATGCCAAAGCTAGAAAAGCTGTTATGGTCCACCGAAAAGCAACCTGAGGCAAAATATTTCTTTTGAATTAATACCGTAGTTGAAGATTATTGATCGTGCTCGTAAGTTAAATGTAAAAAAATTCGAAAAGAAAGTCAAATAAAGACAAACCAATCATCGAATGCTGCAGTGGGAATTCAGGAGACGGGGATACAAGCATCAGATATCAAGAAATAATTGACGTTTGAAATCAGTTACATTGTATACAGTATACAATGGAAAAGATATCTGGTGAAGTAGTTTTCGAGACATACTTGGCCGTTGCCACGTACATGTAATATTGTGTTCCTAAACGTAAATAAGGCATATTGACTGCTTTGGCTCTAACATGCTGTATCAGTACAAATGCACTTGAGCATCTAATTGCACCGAAATTGAATTTGTCAAAATCTTAGATGGACACACTAGCAAGTGCAGTAGAAACTTTCAAACGAAACAAAAAAAGTTTTATCCATCTGAGGACTTGCACAATTGATTGGTCAATAATGGTGACATTACAAGTATACCCCATGTTGTAGGCTCAATTTCTTCATTGCCTTGTATTGGTTTATCAGCTAATTCAAGCTTACATTAGGAGAATTAAATCAATGCAGGCTTTTTATTCATATTTAAGGTGTTACATAAGCCTAAACATTTCATGCCCTCATCATTTGTTAATGTCATCATCATCATCTTATCAACCGATTTTTATTTTATCTTATCAAGAAAGTTAATTCATGACAATGCCGTATATCGGGCTTTCATTGCGGTTGCTATGAAATGATTATCTTCCTATGATTATTAAAAATAATTATCAATAAACATATCAATGTCATTTCTCCATTAATGCAGAAAAAAATAATATCTTAAGAGGGAGTTTGTGACAATTTATGTTACAGATAATTGCTGACAGAAACATACTCCGTCTTCATTATATGTCAAAAGCCATGCTTGAGCAGTGTGAATGCAACGATCAGATGAATTCAAACACATCAGTAGTTTTCTTTTAATAATATCGTTATTAACAATTCGATTTAGCAATCTGCTTTGTTCGCGATAAGCTCATTTACGAAAAGAAGTTTTCCAACTTCGCAATATCGAAACAAGAAAAATGGGATTTACCCTCAGCGATACTTTACAGAAAAAACCTCGGTTACTGGGCATATAATCACACTCATAACAGTCTGTAATTTTCAAAACTAGGTGCATTCATGAAAAGGATTGCCCTGTAATTGACTGCACACTGTTTTCAGACATTAACACTTCAAATTCAAAATGGTTGCTGATACAACAGAGTCAAACATTTCAACCTCCAAGGTTGTGAAATGGTTAATGGTTAACCAAATTGCAAAGCTACACGGATTTAAAGCCATTAAAACGCATGGCGATGAAAGCGTGAAATGTAAATGCTCTTGCAAACAACCCACTGCCATTAATAGCTTGCCAAATGCGTTTCTCTGGCAACAATACATTGAAAAATAAAGTATCTAACCATGCGCACTGTACATGCTATCCATAGCAGAATGAAGTAGCTTACGAAAATCTTCCAAAAAGCGAGCCAATGTAGGCCGATATTAATGTACAGAAAAATGCGCATAGGCTTAAGAACAATCTAAAAAAAAGCGTTAAGGAAAAGGAATAATTTGAAAATGCCAGCCTGGTTGTTATGATGCTGGCATCTCAAACTTTCATTCCCCTTTCCAAATCCAGGTTAAAAATCATTTTTAGAGATATCTTGGCACTATATGTGCGATTGAAAAAAGCATTTAGTGAACGGCACCTGTAAATCCATATATTTTTTAAAGATTACTTGTAAAATTTAAAACCTGTCGTGTGTCCCTGTGCATTCAAAAACTAATTTATATGTAACCGGCTACGTTTGTCACAAGGAAAGGGACACACAGAAAGCAACGAATTGGTTTAGGTTAGAAAATGTTTTCATAAAGATACTGTACCTCAAATTTAGATTAGCCGTTCTAAACTGACAATTTCATGATTAAATTCTTTCATAAAATTTCTCGTCATCTTTTGACTTTGTGTGCCAACCAATGCTACGTTAAATGTATTATTTATTTGTTGAATTTCCCTAATAATAATAATTCCAGGTTTTCCACTTCTTGGGTAACCCTGAGTTGGGACAGAGTTTAAAGATATTAAAACAGATGACCCTCCAAGATCGATACAGTGTGCCGTTTCATTCCAGAAGGATCAAAAAACGCTTTAGACACCCTGGTGGAAAGCTTAGTATATGATCACTGTTGATATCACTAATCTATAGGAATGAATAGTATTTTTTTGGGCTACTGATGTCAGTATATAAAAATCAGTATGGATTCTGACATCACTATGATGATGGTATTACTATGGTTAGTACATGTAATATCATGGGGAGTCTATGGGGAGTAGATCGCTATTGCTATGGATAGTAGTATCACTGTTACTACACAAAGAAATATCAATATTATTATCTGTACATGCAAGTAGTGCCATCTGTATTACAAGTCGATTCACTGAATATTTGTAGCTGAATCGTTGGATTTAATTAGCATACATGCAATTACATAATCAGTCCAAACTGTACTAATTCCACTAATACTAATACAGTATACTAATCCATAGTGTTTAGCAGTGATATACATGTATACTGGTATCACTATAGTATCACTAGTTTTCAGTAGTGTCAGTAATAGCATAGTGATATCAGCTGTTGCAACTAAAAAGATGGATAGTGATTTTAAATGTTTGCAGTCAAATTTAAATGCATTTTTTTGCAAGTTATAAATCTCAGTACAGAGAGTTGCAATTTAACTATACATGTGCAATAAATTCACGAACTCGGTGCAAATGTACTGGTCACACT